>JAVTVY010010561.1:0-47406 GCA_036873755.1 Hanleya hanleyi | reverse complement strand
CATACAATAACTATTACTTGTACTTCGGATACGAACCTAATATGGTTCCAGTTTCGAATTACTCATAGAATTATTACTACAAATGTTTTTTTTTGCAGAAAATAGGTTATGTTGAGTCCAATCTCCGTAATCTATAAACAGAAACTAGACAACATCTGTTCTGGTACTGCCCAAGATCATTGCTTTTTTGGACCAAATTAGAAAAATGAATCTATGATAACACTAGGATAAGAATAATGTTTAACAGAGATCTTGTACTCTTTGGAAATCTCGAAAATAAGAAAAGCCTTCAGAATTTTATAATAATACTTGCAAAACAATTTATTTACAAAATGAAGATGAGACAGGATGCACCAGTCTGGTATTTAAACATCTGCTTAAGATGTACTATGGGGCAGAGATGTATGTATTAGAACTGCTCATGTAGCAACAGTGTTTAGCAACAATGTTTTGTATCACATCTTTCTCTTGTGTCAAAAAAAAAGAATCTTTTATGGGCTGTGTGTCGGACTATCATCCCTCTTTATAACACATTTCTTTATAAAGAGGTTTTCATTATAACACGGCCACTGTTGTGTCCTCCAATATGAATACTGCTGCAATGAAAACTCGTGATAGAGAGACTTTCCTGTAGTGCGGTGAATATTTTGTCAGCCCAGCCAGTATAGCACTCGGTCACCCATCAATACATAGAAAAATTCAGGAAAAAATATAATAAAAAAAAAATATATATGGGGGGTGGGTATTCCACTATCCCTGGGGATTCCATGGGCGCTCCAATGTTAAAGTCCCTATGATAGAGTTTTGCGTTTAGCTGAAGTGTACATGTACATCTGTACTTCGAAAGTTTACTGCAGTTGTCAGCTGTCATTAAATGATTATGAAACTTGGTACACATGTTTCTGATGATTAGAGGATGTACCTGTGCTATTTTTGAGATGAAATATTAATTTTTGTCCAAATTATGGCAAATGATTGAGTTTTCTGTTTCGCAGAATTGTACATGTAGGCCTCTACAGGATGGCTGTGATTGTTTTTGGCAACCTGCATAATCCAATATGGCTGCCATGGCCTTGCCATCTATTGAACCATGCTGCATAAGCTTGAAACTGCAATAACTTCATATTCATTCGATTATGCCATTGAGCCATGCTACATAAGCTTGTGACTGCAATAACTCAAAAACCTTTTGTCCGAGTCATATCAAACTTGGACAGTGGTTTGATATGAGCGAGATGATGGGTAGGATTCATTTTGGGCAACCTGCATAATCCAATATGGCTACCATGCTAAATAAGCTTGTCACTGCAATAACTAAAAAACAGTTTGTGCAATTCACATCAAACGTAGACAGTGGTTTGATATGAGTGAGACATTGGCGGCTTGGGATTGTTTTTCATCCATCTGCATAATACAATATGGCCACCATGGCCTTGCAGGTATATGGCCATTCTAATCTTGTGATTGCAATGGCTGAAGAACGATTTTACCAACTGACATTCGGTATAAGAGTAGCAATGACTGCAGATCATTTGCTTGTTTTTCGGCAAACTTCATGACATGATCTACACATATCACACGTCACTATTTACCATATTTCACACTGTTTACATTTCCGAACTAAACTTATCTCGTATTTCGAAATTCTTAGATAAAATAACAAATGTTTTAAAGGTGAAATGCAATGGTTTATATATTTTCCTTTTTAAATTCTTCGTGTGCCATTTAATGATTGTTATATCAGTCTAACTACTTCATTTGATTTTATTTGAAGTATTTTGTCTCCTGGTAGCTTTTGAAAAGTGCTTCGAAGTTGGTATCTCAGCCCGGCCGATTTCAGAAATGAATCCGCATCGCTTATCTGCCCTTGAATGATGCTGGTTTGTGACGTCACATCAGACCACCTGGTCGGTCGTCAATACTTGTAACGTTCAGTCTCCGGGCGGCTGATCTGATGTGATGTCACTATCAAGGAAAGATAAGCGATAACGTTTTGCAAATCTGAATTCAGCTAGACTAGGGGTACCAACTTTTAAAAACATTCCAGCAGACAAAATAATTCAAATTAAGCCAAGTGAAGTAGATCTACGTATACTGGTATTTCTATCATTATTCAACCTATATTAAATGTAAAACGGAGAATTGATAAACCTTTGCATTTCACCTTTAAGAACTCAATACACAAACAAAAGTTCCTGTCATTCAATGTACAATTTCAAATATACCATTTTATAAATCATTCATGTTGCCATACTGTCTATAGTATCGACGGTGGGGGGCATGGACCTCTCAGGTTTTCATTTTTCTTCAAAAAAATGCCTTTGAAGCTGGAGATAAATTTTATTCTGCTCAGAGGGCATTCAAGTATTACGTATCAAGTGAGGGGGGGGGGGGATTTTTTCGTATGTACGTTGGGTTAAATTTTATGTATGGGGGGTGCATAAAAAATCCATTTTGTTTTTGGCGTATGTAATACTTCAATGGCCCCCTTGGAAACCTAGTGTAAACCCTGTTTCATGCTATATGGTGTTGTATACATAATATAACACAATTTTTTTCTTGTTTACCTAATACAGCCACTTTGCGATGGCAGCCACAAGAAATTACGAGGGACATCTCTTAAGAAGACCACTCCGAAATTTATCCCACTGAAATTTACCGTCAAAGAAACAAAGGACTACTGGTTGTGTAACTGCAAACAGACCAGTAACAGGCCATTCTGTGATGGCACTCACAAAAGGGAGGATATCCAGTCTGCTGTCAAATAATCTCCCCTATTCTAAGCATGAAGGCGGATCATGAACATTTGCTGGATTCTTCTCACTTGTTTAATGTGTTTAGAGGGAAAACAATACTAACTGCATGCACCCTTAAAGATTATTTGGACCCACCCAAGAAACCTCATCTACATGTCTTGTTAAATATCGCTGAATGTTTATCTGGATCGTTTAGTAGCCTAATAGCAGTACAAAGCTTCAACCATTTAGAAGCACTTGTGGCTTTATAGCTCACCAAATTCAGTTTCACATCTCTACAGAAATTGACAGTTTAATGAATCCTTTCCACATTTATAATTCTTGGACAACACTGTCTTGCCCCCGGTGTCGACGGTGGGTGCACAATACTTTTGCTTCGGTTCGTTCTCATGATCTCTCCCCTATGTTTATAACATGGAGTGGGTTTTTAACTAGTGATAACTTGTGTAAATATGATAATATGGATCAAATATTCCTACTGTTCCAAGAAAGGACCAACAAGCTTAATTTTATGATAATTTTGGCAACTTCAAGTCGAAAATATACCACTTGTTGTCGATTAAAAATATATTCTGGGGTAAATACATAGCGAAGTGCCCGGATTGTTGAACTGGAGCTCATCGGTCAGCCAGGTGTCGGTGCACCACCCGCTGCCATCAAGGCCAGACAGCATTGTCCAGGGATTAAACTTGTAATTGAGAAATCAACATCAAGCTCACTGAAGAGAAAATATATTTCATCTTGGCTGTTGACATCTAGAGACAGACAGTTCCAGAAAGGAGGTTACCGCACTGTAGGCTCACGCAGATGAGAAATTTATGCAAAATAAAATTTGATGAATTCGGAAACTTCATATGGAAATTAACAATGCAAGATTTCTTTCTAACACGAGGACGTCCTGTACTGTAACACTAAAACTTGCGTCTGGGTCAGATAATCCAGCTTTGTGTCCAACATGGTGGTAGTGTGATAATTGTTAAACAGAAAATAAATGTCATAAAAATGATGCACCTGGCTCAGAATAAAGATGGCGATCACACATAAATCTTTGGCAATTTTTATTATACCTCCGCATACGAAGTATGTTGGAAGGCATAGAGTGTTTGGCCTGTCTGTCCATCCGTCCGGCACACTTTTTCTTGTTTTACATAATCAAGTACTCCCACAGTGTTCTTCAGAAGCTTCTGAGACTTTGTAGACTTGTTTAACATGGTTTGAAGATGTGCATGTCATATTCTATGAGATGAAATATTAATTTTTGTCATAATCATGATGTTTTGGACTTTATGGGAATTTGCCGATTTTCTGCATCTGTTTCACTATATAGACCATGTTCTTGTGTAATCAACTACGGTAATTCCCCTAATAATTCAATCACAGGAAGTTAACTTTTTAACTCTCTTATTCAAATGCAGAGAAAACGTAACATTCCCATTCTTCATTCAAATTAAAGAAAAGTCATATAATGACAAAATGTGACAATCTGTAGCCGGTGCCATCAAGAATATTTCCAGATATAAGCCATTTTTGCTGCACTTCCGGTGATCGAATTATTAGGGGAATTACCGTAGTCCCAGCTGGCACAGTTTTGACTGGATGCCTCTGAAACTTTGTAGACGTATTTATTTCTTTCCTTCTATATTCCAAGATGTTCCTTCCTTATAGCCTCTATTGAAAAAAAAAATTAATTCTGTTACGCTGCATTCACTGATTCTGCAGGCGGAGGCATACAAGTTCTCTGAACACCCTTTTCATTTTCCATCTGGGTTCCCCTTCAAGTAAATTTAGGTGGTTATAGAGCATAAAATTTATATGCTGCAACATGTTGTGGATTTCGATTAACTTTTATAATATGCAGTACTATAACTTATATGGAAATCCCTGTGTAAATTATATGGTAATCCCTCTAATAATTCAATTCCTCTATCAAAATTCAATCATCTCCAATTTTGGAGACAAAATTCAATCGGCTGTTCCAATAGATTTGATCACTCTA
Organism: Hanleya hanleyi; assembly: GCA_036873755.1. Classification (NCBI taxonomy): domain Eukaryota; kingdom Metazoa; phylum Mollusca; class Polyplacophora; order Lepidopleurida; family Hanleyidae; genus Hanleya; species Hanleya hanleyi. The sequence goes on along the minus strand of JAVTVY010010561.1, from coordinate 42,654 downwards.
AAATCACTGACTGAAATAGCAAAGAAAAATGGATTATCTGCATGATTTTGGGCCATTTTGTCAACTTACTGTTCTAATAAATTTGATCACCCCCAGATATTAGGGTGGAAAATTGCTCTTATGATTGAATTATTGGAGTGATTAATCATGGATGGGAATAACTTAGTGTATTAAAAGCCTGTGAATTCACCTGGCAGGCTTCCATACATTGGTATTTTGGGAAAACATTACATCTAGAAATAAATAATTTGGGCATGTGACAGAGTTTTGTGTGTTGATTGGCTAGTAGTAAAACCTTCAAATATATTAGGAAGTGGTTGGAGAGGGGTGGGGGGGGGGGATTAATTGCCAATGAAAATAAATGACAATATGGATGAAGCTCCTGTAAAATACAGAAAAAGATAATAGTAATCCTTCAAATATATTAGGAAGTGGTTGGGGGGAGGGGTCAGCGCCATTGAAAATAAATGACAATATGGAAGAAGCTTCTGTAAAATACAGAGAAGGCAATTATTTTTTAACCATGAAGTTGACAATGAATTTTAAACAAATTTTTTTGGTATTATTTAACATGAAGATAAATTTGGGAAAGTTGAAAAATTCATTATCAACTTCATGGTAAACAAGCGCTGGATGAGCGCAAAGACCTCCGTCGAGGCAACAGGGTCAGTAGGGGAATAGTACATCACTGAATAACATAGGGCCGGATGCCAAGCTCAATTTTGCATTTGTTGGACGTTAACTTCACCAATGGTAATTAACCTGAGATTGAGGGTTCCCCACTAGCATGTCCAGCTAGGGATGTGGAAGTCACATTCCCCGTAAATAATATTTCTTTGATTTCACGTGCTTGAAATATTGGGGTATGGAATAGAGTATATTGATGGAAAACCTGGAATACTGCTTGAGACATTAGAAATATCTTCAGTAGCTAAAGTTAAGCCAATCATAACAATATATAACATTATGGTATTGTTGTAATATCACCCAGGTATTGATCTTTGGTTAAAGGGGAATGTTATCACCGGACCTATGTAAACGTTAATATATACCTTGATACGGTAAGAAATCGACTATATAGTTTTTCCCCCGATCTTCGAATTTTAAAACGGTAAATTTGGCGATTTAAACGCGTTCCTACCACGAGCCTGTCAAAGCGGTGACCTCTGACCCATGACGTCACAGAGTGAACCAGTCCACCATAGCATTAGCATTAGCATACGTAAACAAGTCAAATCTGCTCCAATATTTTTCGATTTTTCGACTGTATTCTCGTACTTTGGAGGCATCATACCGCGTCGGTGTGTTGTTGGAGGGTGTAGCAACACGAATGGAGATGGATTCAAGTTGCACCCGAGGCCAAACGACGAAAAATCGGGAAGAAATCCGACGAAATTGTGCAGGACACGAGAGTGTGGGGAAAGCCGACGAAATGGTCTCGCATTTGTTCCGCTCACTTCACTGACGATAGCTATGCAACAACAGAGATGGCAAGAATGTGTGGATATCCCCCTATACTGAAAGAAGATGCTATTCCCAAGATCAAGACAAATAAATCTTTATCAGAAAGCGAAAACAGACAACCCCGCAATCTGCCGGAGTGCGTGAGTTATACAGGGACGACCGGCCTCGTGGAGTCGGCAAGCGACAAACTGGTCCCGCAGACTAGCACTGTAAAACCCCCTGGGTGTTTTGGCACACACCGCTTCCATCGTCTCCTCTACCGAAGTGGACCATAGATTTAATCTTCCACTCTTGAAATTTTGGATCAGTCCCACGGGGTGATCAACCAGCCAATCCTGAATCCTACGTCTTACAGCTATTAAATGAACTGTAATAATCAATATACTTAAGAGCCAAGGCCTTTTAATTAACTTATTCAAGTATATCGGAAATTCACTTCTGGCACCAGCTTATCCTGATTATTTGGTGTCCTTTTGTATCTCCATGTGAGCACATACATTGTACGTTCTTTTGATAAAATAAATTGAAATTGATCACCTGGAAGAATAACTGAAACTAACGGAAAGGTGTGAAGCAAACAATTTTTTTATGGGAGTGTGTCCAAAAAGAATGTGAAAGAATTAAGGTTCAGCGTCGCGCGTTCAGCAATAGGGTGTCCAAAAGAAATAAACTGGGCTTCTCCACAGGTGAGTTAGTTATTGTTTTAACATCAAATAGCTTCCTTTGGAATTGAAACTTTGTTTTCATTTGAGAGGACTTGTCCACAGGTATGGATTAGCTCCTGTTTTAACATCAAATCGCTGACAATAATTGACAAACACATAATAAAATTAAGCAAGTAAGCAATGTAAATAAGCCGGCCTGCCACGGTATAACAATCGGTCCGTCCCGTAAGAAATGAACAATAATAAACCATGCAATGCCAATAAACACACACATATAAAAATAAAGGCGTAAATACATGTAACTACATAGTATGCTCTTACAATAGCAAATTATCTGTAGATTTTAAATGAATAGAGCTTGTGCCGCTGTCTGTGTTCTCCGCCATGTTTGACTCTGGCCGCTTCACTGTGTGACGTCACAGGGTAATCACCGGGCGGATTTACTGGGGGTAAAAATCAGGCACTTTGGAGCCGTATTTCAGGATACTGCGTCATCGCTAAAATTTTGAAAAAAATTCTAAAAAATAAGACAGGCCACAGGGAACTGTTTTTTATCGGTTTTAGCCTTTCAAAAATTGTGATAACATTCCCCTTTAAGAATGTAATGAGATACATATACCTGTTCTTTGTGTTATTCTGTATGCAGTTCATTCTGTATGTATTTTATACATGTACATATACCAGAAGTGGAATTGAAATTTGAATAAAATAATAAAAATATGTTCGGTTTTTACCTCTACTCAGGAAATGAAGTCTTTGTTTCTAGAAGCTAAATCATTTCAGACACATTCAAGTCCTCACCTGGTCAAGGGAGATAATTTTGTAAAAAAACAAAACAAGTATAGATCCACACTGGCGCAGACCAGAAAGTTTTATGACCTTTGATGATATTTGTGGAGCATGCTGCAGGACTTCAACTTTCATGAATCTGATATTATCCACACAATCGCATTCTACATGATATTTTTGCCATAGCACCGATAAACTAGATCCCTTCATTTAAGTGGTCTAGATCCAGGAGCTATTGGGAGCTGCAGGTTTTGTAAAAGTTAGATCCAATTATTCTGAGAGAACTGAAGTCCGGCATGGTTGTTTTAAGTTAGAACTGGGCATCCTTGAAAATGTCTGACCGATCGACACATGTATCACTCTGGGGGTTGTGGCCAATCACTGACTCTGATTTTCACCACCTCTGTCATTCCACACCTTTCTGACACAGCTGAACCAATCTGTTTTGGTTTTTTCCATTTCATCCAGTACATCCATTGTGTAACAGTCCTGTTGCATCTGATATCAGAAGTGCTAACCCTGCAAGTTGGAATCAATTGTATACATATTTAATATCAAAACTCACTTCATTGAAAATGTTTACGGCCTTCATTATATTTCATTCTTTCGTCATACACAACAAGATGAAATCCATCATACCAGTTCGCACCTTTCATACGTATACTCAATAAAACTGAAACCTGACCATGTTACAATTTACAAAAGTATGAAATGAGAACTGAGTACTATGAGAACTTAATCCAATCTATGAGTGATCAATAATATGAATTCTGAAGAACGATGATGGATCTTGATCACTGGTTGGATTGGAGTTCATGTTGTGGCATGAGCATGATAAGAATCCAGTATATCATAATCTAGAACAGGGTTGTTTATATCAGTAACTTCTCTATGGAGCAATATTTTGACAAACGAAAATTAGATCACAAAAGAGAATATGTATACTGTGTTTGAGGAATATTTCTGCCTCCCCAATGGAAGGCGAAATTTGAATGAATGGTCTGTGTTGTCAGTGTGTTTGATTCCCCCTTGCAAAGACAAGAAAATTTTCTATGTAATTTATTATTTATTGATATATTTATTGATTTTCTTTTTGTCTAATTGTCTTCTGTTCAAGTCCTTTGGCATCGGTAAAACCTGAAATGTATATCATGATCTCCTTATTTCATCTAGTGATACTGTCTGTTTGGTTCCAGATCACGGGGCTGAACAAAGCATGTGAAATGTGATCGTATGGCAAATAAATGCCCAGTGGTATGTCCAGGGCTTAAAACTAAAAAAAAAAAAAAAAAAAAATTGGGAAAGGTTCCATCCATGCTATCAGTCAAAAATCTCAATAATGTAGGCCTACATGTGGAATGTAGACACTCCTTTGTTTCAGCTACAATTCAGAATAAGTTTTCAGAATATTATCAGGTTTTAACAAGCAAATTATTCTTCATCAACAAGTGTCACAGCACACAATGTGGATGTCACTAAACTGTTAGGATAAATGAAAAGAAAAGCATATGTATATTATTTATCAGCTTTATTAAATAAGTTTACAGACTCACGCAGGTAGATCAATTTGGTGCTTCTGCAAAATCAAACCATTATTCAACTGCCAAATGCCAAGATAAATAGCCCTCCCCCGGGAAATATAATTTATCAGCAAAATTTAGAATAACTGTTTTTAAACAACCAGGCTGGTGGATATCATCAACTGAAAGAAAAGAAGTATCAGTAAAATCAGGGCATCGTCGTTTGTGCTGTTGTCTTCCAGTCAGTCAGTCAGTTTGATATGCAACAACAACAACTTAGACTATTTAGTTTGCTTCGACATAAGTCATCAGCCGACAAAAACTTTACGATATATAGAAATGACGGGTGGTGTACTATGAATCATTGAGTTGTAATGACATCAAATGTCGACAATAAACTCACCAGAAAAACGGCAAAAAATCGCATTGTCCGTCTCTATACAAGCTGGCGGGCCGCCATGTTAAATCTCCCGGTGTATGGGAGGTGGAACCCGACTACAGAAGCAAGGCCCACTGCAATGCATTGCAATGGGGAACCCCATTATTTCAATTGTGTCCAAAGAAAAGTGCCTCAAAATTTCGTCGGGAACCATGACAATCCCTATTGGAAATCCTATCAGTCGTGGGTTCCCCATATGACAATTATTTGGCGGGAGATTTCACGTTTGCGCTCCTAGAATGAATCGCCTTTACCAATATTTATATGGTAACCTTTATTTTTCTGTATTTTACAGAAGCTTCTTCCATATTGTGCATAATTTAAGTGGGTCGAAAGTGATATAGTTTTTTCCTTTATTATTGTTTCATGCTTGCGCAAACATTATTTAACATTTGCATAAGTTCAGGAACTAATTGCACTGCACATACCAGCATTGTCATTATATTCAGGCATATGCATTTCAGAATTGTCCAAAATACTCTTAAAGGTGAACTGCAAAGCTTTTAATTTTATCTAAATTGTTGCTTATATACATCTTTTATACGTTTTGGGGCAAATATAGTTTGCAAAATTGTACTAATAACAATATTTAAGTTATCCTGTTATAAATCCGTCTTGAAAACTTGCATCGCTTGTCTCTCTTGGTTTGTAGAACGTTATGACGTTATAGTGGTCCCCTTCATTCAAGTTTTATTCAAATGTGACGTCATGCTACGTCGGATGAATGAACGAGGACCACTATAACGTCATGACGTTCCAAAAACAACGGGAGGCAAGCGATGACGTTTTTAAAAGTTCTGGCTCTCGGTATAAGTTTTGACTTCTCATATACCCAAAATAAAACAATAACCCACAGAACTATTACCACACATAATTGTAACGACTATAGAAGTTCTTGTTTTATAAAATTTTAACAGAACATTGGAAAGCTTTTCAGTTCACCTTTAACAACAACAACACTCACTGCACTAACACCTTAACCTGAGCTACAGATGTCAGTGTGGAAATCTTTTATCCAAGGATTAATGTGAAAAAAGGCAGATTCAAGAAAATTGTTTCTATATTTTTCCTACATTTTTCACACAAAAAAAACTATATTTAGTCGTGTATTTTACTGTGTAGTCACCATGACCCCTGCCATTGACCTATATTCTGTATGTTATATGAATACATCCATATGAGTTTTGTTTCACAGCAAATTTTTTTGTATGTAATACCTTGTGCCAAACTAAAAAAATAGAAATAAAATCCGCCCATAGATCTGCTCCACTTTCCTGGCAGTCGGATAGGTGATGATAATTAAACAAATGGTTTCTTCAGTGAACCTTAATTTAATTAATTAAACAAGATTAAAGTGTAACTGTGATACTCGTGTAAGTGTACGTCATATTCAAGATAACGATGTGATTAATAAAACGTATTAAGTTTTCCTCCCAACATTTCACGCGTATTCTGTCTCGGAGGATTCAAAAGGCAAGTTCCGAAATGCTTGTGGTGCTGTGCACTATGATAACATTGAAATTGTTAAAACGAAAGTCGTAAAATAAGAAACCGGGTATAAGTCTTATAATGAGGAAGATTTATCTTGAATATGACTGAACTAGCAAAAGTATCACAGTTACACTTTAATACAATAATAGACCTATATGAATTCTGGCCACAAGATTTTTACCATGACTATGTTGTGTTGTTTAGATATCTCTGCTACCCACAGAAAATAACAATTTTCTCAATATGTGCATGTCCAGACCGTATCTCTGTTACCAATTGATGAGTAACTTCGAGACTTGCATGGAAGATTCTTTGTATCTTCAGACATGCACTGTTGAGATTTTTACCCATTTCGATGATTTTCCTCAGAGTTGTGGCCTTTATCATGAACGTTAATATATGCTTGTCCAGATCACATCTCCGTTAGCATTTAATGAACTTTGTTGACATTGGAAGAAAGTTAAAACGGAAGACCTCAAAATCTAGACTGCCATCAAGTTTTCAATTTCACAGTTGAAAGTGGGTGTCGTCATTGCTTGTTGGATGATGTCATAATGTGGAGTGTCGTATATCTCGCTGTTCCAGATGTTATGGTTGTGCATGCTATGGCAAACCTGAAGTTCATCAAAGTGGGGAGAATTTTTCAAATTTCTCTGACTGATATTTTTGTTTCGCTGTGTGTATTGACCTCGCTAATGACAAATATGAAAAACTATGATGCCCTAGTTTGACTCTAGTACATTCTTGTCCAGGCTGTATCTCCTTTATTAAGTGGCGATGGATGTTTGAAATTTTGTTAGTAGATGCTTGGTGTCATGCAGGTGTGCATTGTCAAGTTTGTTGCCTGTTTAGATGATTCTCCAGAGTTATCGATGATATCAATAAATGCTAGGTCCGGTCTACATTCTTGTCCGAACTACCTGGCAAAAAAGTGTTATTAACTTACCTGGTGAATGATCTAACTATTTTGTAGATGTGCACTGTCATGTTTTTACCCTGGAGTGGGGAGGGGGGCATACAATCAAGCAGTATACGACTGATTACTTCTGTGTGGCATTTCGCTTTGTCACACCCACCTTAGCACCTGGATTTGAATATATTTCAGCAGGAAAATCCCAATTTACTACTGAAGTTGCAAGAAGTCCAGAAGTCCATTGAAATTCCTTGTCTCCAGAAATTAATTTGGCCTCCAGAAAAACATTTTCAAAAATTAGCATGGAGTAAATGGGAGACGCGAGAAATTTAAAGGTGAACTGCAAAGCTTTTAATTTTATCTAAATTGTTGCTTATATAGATCTTGTCTAATGTGACATAACTTTTATACGTTTTTGGGGCAAATATAGTTCGCAAAATTGTACTAATAGCAATATTTAAGTTATCCTGTTATAAATCCGTCTTGAAAACTTGCATCGCTTGTCTCTCTTGATTTGTAGAACGTTATGACGTTATAGTGGTCCCCTTCATTCAAGTTTTATTCAAATGTGACGTCATGCTACGTCGGATGAATGAACGAGGACCACTATAACGTCGTGACGTTCCAAAAACAACGGGAGGCAAGCGATGACGTTTTTAAAAGTTCTGGCTCTCGGTATAAGTTTTGACTTCTCATATACCCAAAATAAAACAATAACCCACAAAACTATTACCACACATAATTGTAACAACCATAGAAGTTCTTGTTTTATGACATTTTAACAGAACATTGGAAAGCTTTTCAGTTCACCTTTAATAAAAATATTTAACATTGGATTAATGAGGAAGGACCGAAATACAGGAAAACTCGAGAAATTTGGCATTCACAACTAAAGACGAGATAGGCGAGTACAGGTTGATGGTAGACCAAAAAAACAAAGAAAAAGAAGTGAGCTCTCCCCGGCGGGGAATCGAACCCCGGTCTCCCGCGTGACAGGCGGGGATACTCACCACTATACTACCGAGGATCAGCTGCTCGAGTCGACTTTATGGAGAACTATATATTTCACACCAACCCGAATAACAACATGATTATTTTAATTAGTTTTGCAGTATGACTTAATTAGTTAATTGTAATGATTTGAACTGTATCACTTCGTTAGTTGAAGTTTATTCCCGTTCTAAAAACTTGCCCGGAAGCGAAGTTGTGTCGGGTACCTTCATCGGGAGCTACTGTGACCCCATTTTTCACATTCTGGAGGGTTCTCGATTCAACCACGAACTGGGCAACAGTCACGCGGAAGTGGGCAGACAACAACAACGGTGAAAGGATGGACCTTCCCGCATCAGTTTTAGCGGGATTGTCACTGGCTGGCGATTCAGCTCATATTCCCGAAAAGAATTTTGACACTTTACTAACAAAAGCGTGTGAAGGAGTTCTACACAGAGAACTGAGAAATTCCATTGCTGGTACAGTCCGCCCGTTTCAAATAGCAACTGAGTTTCACTCTCTGTTGTTGTTGTTTTGACTGTGACAGTTATATAATCTGAGGTTTTCTCTCTCTCCTGCCCCCCCCCCCTTCCTCATACCCTACCCCCCCCCCCTTCCTCATTCCCTAACCCGCCCCCTTCCCCTCACCCCCGACCCCTTCCCTTCCTTCCTCCCTCCCTCTCCTCATCCCCAAACATCTTCCGTTTCCCATCCTCAACAGTTACAACTTTGTTATGGCTTTTTTCCCCAGCTTTTACAGTTTCACATCGTTCCATCAAACTCTGAATCAGATTAGTAACGTCCTTTTGAAAAATAAATAGTTGTGGCCGGGGTGCATTTTATTTCTTCAGAAATGCAACTGTGAAATAATAAGACGAGTGGCTTGAAGGTGCAGCCATATTTCTACACAGAAGCGATCAAGGCTCTACGGGCAGTGACCGTATTGTTTTCCATGCAAAGTAACGTAGGTGATATCATTGCAGGCCTTTCTTTTCGTTGAAATTTTTGAGAATCCAAACAGTTTCTCGCACACTAACTTTGCGGGAATCCACGGGTATCCCGAGCTATAATTTCAATACAGACGGAAATCAGATTTCTGTGGAAAAGCAAGCCCAGCATTGATAGCTTCACATATTCTTGGTCGGGCCACAATGCTAACATCCACTCAACTGAACTAGGACATCATTCTACCCCAATTCTGACGTAGTTTTATCTCAATGCTGCTGTATCTAATGGCGGGACCCTATTGTTGGTTACGTATAGCGCAAAATCAAAGCACTCCTAGTCCATCTCTGATATTTTACCTGATGAACTTTAGTAGACCTTTAGTAGGATCACTGTATAGATTGCTCAACAGTGAAAATGTTTTGTCACATTTCTGATTGCACTGCTACGAATTTGTCTAAAGCTTATAATTTTTTTTATATTCTACAACATGCACTAGTGGGAAGGGTGAACAAACATTTTTCACCAGTGTGACACCTATAGACATATTAAATTCCCTTTATTGTCATCCCATATTTAAGAAGATCCGTGTCATTCTTTGTCTATTACAGTGTTAACAACTATGCTTTCTTTCCCTTTGATTCAGCAAAACCACAACTGACTCAGTTTTTCCTTTGGAATGGGGTAGAAGTTAAAAGCACTAGAACATCTAAAGAAAATGACGAATGTTATTTAATTTGGACTGACAATGAAGAGAAATTATCCATTAATAATACATGTATATGTGAGTTAAGTGTTGTGGAACAGCCAAATATTTTTTTTAAAATAATTTTTACTGAGATGAGGTTGCGTGACACCGTAATCGCTCCCATTTTGCGCTTTTTGGAGGGAGAGAACTCTCCCCCCAGCCAGACAATCTCTCAAAAATTATCCGTTGTGTGGCTCAAGGGTCACTGACTACCAACACATGTCCCATACTAATTTACGTTTTATTTTTGACAGATGAGGAGGTGTTCAAGGGAGTCGACAAAGGGGCGTTGAAGGAGGCATATGGCAGCTTAGTATCCCTGGTCATAGAGGCGGCAAAACAAGATGCAGATCCCTCAAATATCAGGTATGCAATATGGGCCGAGAAACTCGATACCATGGTGGATGCCGTTGATCAATCTGAAACATTCTGCTCAGGGAACTGCAATTAAAAATCATATACTATGAGAATCACAGCTGGCCAGTTCCGGTCACAAAGCATGAGAATCGGCTTTCATGTTTAAGGGAGGTAACCTAGTGTGGATGATCACGTGTTAGACGTATGGCAGACCTTGTTGGTGGTTGTGGCAAAGTGTGCCAACTCGGGAACGCTGCATCAGTGCAGTTGCTTATGCAAGAAAAGGGAACTCTCGTGCTTTCATACCAGGAACAGGCTAGCCACGATTTTGGTTTATCAGATCATTTGTCGGTCCCTGTACAGAATATTTCATACTATTTTTGTGCAGGGAAGGATAAATTTTAGAGAGAAAGCATCAGAACTTGACAAAACTCTTTAATGGAATGAAAACCACTGCAGCCTCCAACAATAAATCAATTACCAGGGAATTCGATGGATCTTCAGTATCAGTATTCAGAAAGAACTGAAATAATATTCTATTTCCTGCCTCTGAGAAACTTATTCAAACCATGATTACAGGATCACGAAGTTAATCCGTTTTCTTGAAAATATACATGCTTGTGACTAAAACATGCACATCAGTACATGCATGATGCTGTGTCAAATATTGAGCCAACCTTTAACCATCTGGGTCATCTATACGCGGTGAGACTGACCCTGGGATCGTGTGTATCCATTTTCAGCCTGCTTTCGGCAACTATATGGGGGAATTTCCCAAAATCAACATTACGTGATGTCGTCAGCCAATCAGCTAAACTCTACCAACGTAACCCCAACGTAACCCGTCATTTTCGAGTCACTTTATTCAAAATTACACATCTATGACACCTCTTGGATGATATTGAAGTTATTCATATCCGTATCTTTTGTAAGCTGAGACAATACATATTTCAGAAGTAGTATGAAATGCCTGTAATTTATCAGATTTCTCGAGTCTGAACAGTATACGGTAAAGTATCAGATATCACTCTGCAATAATGGCGAAACCCGATTCACAAGCCATCTTATGGATGGTGAAGTGTACACAAATGATATTGAGCCCCAATGCTTATTTGGAAGTCGGTTCTTCTCTTTCAGCTCATTACTAGAAGATTGTAAATTCCCACAAGAAAGGATAGAAATTGTCAACAAAATATATCAGGTGAGTCCTTTTCAACAATACTTTTGCTTTGTTGCTGAAGTAGTTGAAATCAGGTTGTTTCTAACAATAAATACATACATTGCTGACACTCTACATTGAGAGGTGATCTCCCTCTAATTGTGTTGCACAAAGCCACGATAGTTACCTCCCTTGTTTTGAGTTCACTCTGCTGACTTTTCTAGCACATGTGAATGATTCAAACATGAAACAATTCCTCGATTTATCTGAAGAAAGACTGAGTAACATAAATCTGCAAAGAGACCTCATATACAATAAAACCTGTACGAATATTTTGGTTTGAGATTTTGCTTTCACTAATAATTCTGTAGAAATTCACTATGATACTTGTTTATTTTTTTCAGAGTAGAAAACCATATTTGCAGATATTATTAGGCAGGTAGGTTTCAGAAAATATATAAGACTTTTAACCCTACCAGGCCTATCCTCGGAACAACAAAAAATTGAGACTTTATGGTTTATCACATTGGAGTCATTTTGAGCTTAGGGCTGTTCCAGAAAAAAATACATGGGGGGACCGGAAGGCATTTTTGAATTATACCCACCACTTATAGAAATGTTAGGCCTCCAGGAGCCACTACCCATAGAAATTGTCATCTTCGAAGACCACCACCCATAGAAAGGTTATTACTCTTGTACAACCCACCGTCTTCAAATCCGGGTTTTTACTCACGGCAGTCACCCGTTCTCCGCTGAAAATTTCTTGATTTTCGATCGCATTATTTCAGCGAACCCTTTTACGGAAAACGGTAGAAGGTACATGCATAAATTTTATATCATTTTATTCGTAAAAAAGTAGAGGATTCCGGAAGCGTGAAAGTATTTTCAGTCAGTTCACGCAATAATTTTCCGGACAAGAAAAACCACATGTCGGTCGGTCCCAAAAAAATTTCAGCAAAGTCGACACGATTATTTCAGTTGCCCACTATCTCAAAAATAAAAATACTTTTGTTATCAAACTATATATTTTTGAAAAGAGAAACTCTTCAGCTATTCCGGAATGTTTAGATTGCCAAAATCGCACCGAACGACTTCAGTCGATTATCCTGGCCCTCCATTTTTGCGTAGTTGGATTTGGCGGAAGTACAAGGATGGGCAAACTTCGGAAATCGGTCGCGGTATGGGAGACAACTCTTGCCGCCTTGTCACCACTCACCAATAGATGGTGCTAGAAAATCCAATACACCGTTCAACACGACAGAAAACGAAACGAAGATTTCGTTGCATCGAAAGTCATGCGCCGATTCGGTAAGATCCCACCACCCATAGAAATAAATTTTTAACATCGACACCCACTACCAACAGAAGTAGTTTACTATAATCTACAACCACCCACAGAAATACAATTCGTAATAAAAGGACCACCCACAGAAAAATATGTCCAGTGCCTTCCGGCCCCCCCCCCCCCTCCCCCTCCATGTAGTTTTTTCTGGAGCAGCCCTTACTTGCATAAACCCTCGAGTAGAGTATCATGGGTAACTTCAAGATGGCGGCCAAGTGGGGTATCAGAAAAATGATGTTTTTCCGGGATAAAAAATAAATGAAAAATCTGACAGAAAAATCAACCAAAAAAATGCGTTCTGAGCGACCGTCTTGGATTCTTTTACATTTTCTGTTAGTGTGGTAATTTTCAGCCCCCTAGCTCAAAGGGTAAGAAAAATTATTAGGGGGGCCTACCCAGGCCCGGACAGGGTCCCAAAAAGCCCAGGCCAGATAGGGCTAAATCATGTTACAATTATTGAACAAAGAAAATAAACTTTTCTGGAAATACTTCTGGAGCATTCAGAGGAACTAGACAAGGTAGAAGATTTCTTGTACAAAATCTGTGGTTTCAAAGATGTGTTTCGGTCTCGTATATTATCTATCCAGTGGTTCAATGTAAGACAAGGACAGACTTGACTCTTGACAGGGATTGTCATCTTCGCATATCCCAGTCGAACACTACACGTGTTGCCTTGGCTCAACATAACACTTTATCTGATCAGAATACGGGTTTGGTGATGTCATAGCTCTATAAATAAATGTTTGACCTCTTTAAAATTCAAATTTGATTGGCTATTCAAAAGAAATTAACATCAATACAACCACAACTTGCCATATTTGGAAATACTTGAAGATGATTATTTGAAATTCCTGGCCTTGAAAAATAGAAAAGTGTGCCAAAGACTTTGAAAATGTTTGAAAACAGGAATTCCAATGTTCTTTGTTGTGGAGTTTGTGACAAAGGCCAAATGGACGACTCAGTCATGAGTGACTTCCCACATGCATGGGAAAGAAAGCATATATCTGTTTGGAAAACAAGTAGTGTCATTTTTTACAGTTGGCAGCCAAAATTCTTTCTTGAGCAGTGAACGAAACTGGATGATCAAATTTTAATAGTCACTTGAATATGTAATTGTCATTCTTAGTTACTTTCCCCACAAATTTAGCAGCCCCCTTGTTTATTAATATTAGTTATGTGATGCATATCTTCATGATTAGTGAATTATCTCTTGAAGCCTATATGGTTAGATGAATTCTTTGGCTTTTATTTGTTGTTTAAATTTTCTATTTTCTTGTTTTCAGCATTGGCAACAACCCACCACACATTGTAGATGTTAACTGGCGACTTGATTATTACATTAAGGTAAAATAGGACTTGGAGAAAATTGGTGCATATACGTGACTACACTATTTCTTCTAATTATTCAGACGGCAAAACCTAAGGCATCTGCAGAGAGAAATTCTGCTAAAATTCTACAAATTTCACCAGCTATCTTTTCAGTTTTTGGGATAAATAACATACCCAAGCCACAGTATTTAGCCTCAGTTGGCATGAAGATGGTATTGTTCTGCTTTTAAGTCTGAAAATGCTGTTCAAAAAATTAGAAGAAGTAGGGTATGCAGGGACGAATACAGCTTCCTAAACTGAGCATTAACACATCTACTGTAATCCCTATAATAATTCAATCCCCCTATCAAAATTTAATAACCCCCAATTTTGTGGACAAAATTCAATCGGCTGTTCCAATAAATTTGATCAGTCTAAAATCACTGAAATAACCAAAAATAATGGATTATTTCACTTGCTATGAAATAGTTGGAGGACCTGATCTAGACTTTTGAGTTTGGGCACCCATATGCAACGCTCATTGGGCACCCAAACTCATGGGGACCAAAATCGTCCTTTTGCTAATCTTATATTTGCAAAATTGGGGAAAAGAAATATTGTCACACCTGAATGTGATGGAATCAACTAGCTGATAAAATGGCTAAGGCAGAGCTAGATTATGAGGTTTGTCCTGTTGGAATCCCATATAGTTATTTCAGACCCTCTATCTGTACTTGTGTGAAAAAGCTGCTTCAATCTTTATGGGATGCTCTCAATAATAACAAACTTCATGAGTTTCAAAAAACTGTAGGATGTACTCCTCTGCGCAACCAGAAACGTTTTGACCAAGTCATGATCAGGCGATGTAAAATCGGCCATACATGATTAACTCACAAACATTTACTGAAAAAAAAAGAGCCAGTCCCAAGGTGTATTCCATGCCACGAAGATCTCAGAGTGAAACATATTCTGCTCGACTGTACAGATTTTAAGATTGTTAGAGATTCCTTATATCAAGCAGCTACTTCAGAAGATCTTTTTAGTCGGGTAAAAGAAGACTGTATTTTAGATTATTTGAGAGAGATCAGTTTGTTGTATAAATTTTAATGTTTGTACCTGTTTTTAATGCATTAGATTACTGAGTTTTTAACCTGAATACTTAGAATTTTGTTTGATCATCGCTATAAAGCTGAAATATCGCTGAACGTGACGTTAAACCTTAATTCTCTCTCTCTTTCTCTCTCTCTCGTAAACATCATAAGTCTCGGGATATCTGAAACAGTATCACTTCCTGTCATTGTTTTTATAATTTTTCTTATTTTGTGTTTTAACAGAGTAATCACTTGGATAAAGTAAACCAGCCAGTTTACCTGATCTCCCTCAAAACCCAGGTAAGTCAAACCCTCATCATCAGCAAACGTGATGAATGGAGAAAATCTAAGATACTGTTTTGACAGGCATCCGTGGGATTTCAGAACAGCCGTGAGCAAAATAATAAAAGAACAAAGGATAAACAGTTTTTAAAGTGAAAGGAAAGAAGGCTGCCAATTTGTGACAGAAAAGGTAAATCAACTAGAAGTGTGTAACATTAGATCAGAGTAGCTAGAATGCATTGGCCACCGACTCCCTGCTTATAACACATGATGTGATGCATCTTCATTTTATCCAGTCAATTTCTACATTCCCCACTTCGAACCTGCCTTGATTTATCTGACTCCCCTTCAGTGTTCAAAATCCGAGGTGTAAATTATTTTATCTGCGACCGTTCGACGAACCTCAAGTAGCGGCGTCATTCCTCCTAATGTGGTGTTTGTATTAGCCCATTATGTAGGTCAGCCAATCAATGACGCTCTTCTTCGACACATTTCGAAATTCAAATGTTTTCGAGGTCAGCTGGTGGGGTGTCTTTTCATGTTGCTGCAGTCCTGAGCTTGTGGCACTATAGCATGGGGTAGATAGATGGACTGGTCTTCGGTGTAAACATTGGGATAAGTGGACATAATGACCTATCTCCCCTCCCCGACTGCAATTGGATTAGTCCAGATGCGACCATGATGTCATAATGCTATTAAATATTCATGGTATGGGCGCTCAGAATCAAATTCAATTGAAACCCGTAAGATCCTGTATAGCGACATGTACGATTGGGGAGCATTGATAGGATATTAATGTATTAAGATTGGACCAATAAAATTTACTGTTACAATCAGATTTAACCTGTCCTCTCAGAAGATCATTTCAGAAATCCTGATACCTTGGGTGTCTTTACAAAATGGGCAATTTGATTGACCCATTTGGAATACAATTTTTCTGGACATCTGATAATGTTCCATTTCTTTCCTGTTGAAAAATGAGTATTTGGCTGTATATTTGAAATAAATGTAATTAAATAATTATACATATTGTTTCACTGAACTTAAAAACATATAAACTTGTCCCCCATTATATGCCCCATGAGGCTTCCGGGGATTGACCTGGGGTATCATTGTGCACACCGCGGATCATGGTAAGAATAGGCCTCAGCTTCTCAGAGAGCTTGTCGTAATAGGCGACTAACTGAGGCACCTGTGGGGTTCCCAGGTGTGAAAAGGAATAGGACCCAACGTCGTGATATGACTGAAATATAGTTGAAAGCGACGTTAAATCATATTCACTCACTCACTGTCACTCATTATAATGCCAAGGTTGGATAGCAAAACATTGGCAACACTATATGCCAGTCACTATTGCTAGTCTTCATAACAACTAAATACACATAACAGTTCTGTATTAAGGAACATGACAAGTTCTGTGCTATAATGTGACTGACTTTATAATGAACCCTGTTGTAATTAGGTACAAGTGTACACTCTTTTTCATACCTACAGGTTCCAGGGAAACTAGAGACCAAAGATATTCAGTTTGCCTGCTCCATGGAACAACTACAGGTCAGTCATAATTCTGTTGCACAGGCCCTGTGGGGCATACCAGGGATTGACCTGGGGTGTCGTTTTGCACACTCCAGGTCATGGTAAGAATAGATCTCAGCTCCTCAGAGAGCGTGTCATAAGAGGCGACTGACTGGGGCACCCAAGGGGTTCCCGTGTGTGAAAAGGAACAGGACTCTACCTGTGTGGTTCCCGGGTATGAAAAGGAATTGGACCCAACATCGTGATATGATTTTACCCCTCATCCAATTTTGGCCTTGGTGTAAACATGAAAAAAACAAAGTTGTAAAAAAAAAACTTAAAAAAAACAAACTGATGCAGTGGTTCTGTGAAGCCAGAAATTAATTTCATTCAGTCCATTGTGGAATCTGTATGTTTATAAAATAGTTAACCTGCCCAATCTGCATAAAAACCTTAATTTGCCTGATTTGCTTACAAACAGGACCTGGTTGGGAAGCTGAAGGATGCAGTCAAGAGCGTGGAGAAGGTCGGGCAGATGTTCTGAGATTACTAACTTTTCAAATTCCCCCTTCAAGAACAGAAGTCACTCATCTCCCTTGGTCAGTCTTCTCTTCAGATGGCAGCACTTGGTCAACATCTTCCATACAAGGTTTCCTCCCTTGGTTTGTTGGAGATAGTCTTGCCTGATGCAGCCATCTTGTCCACGAAAATGCTGACAGTATTCTTCCAGCAGGTCCATTTCAAGAACATTTGTCATGGGCCCGGATAATCTAAACATGAATGTAAAATCCAAAGAAAAACCAGTTTTCAACTGATTTTTGACAAAGATACAATGTATATGGGAACCATAGTTCCCATTCAATTCAACTTATTTACAGTATTGATGTCAGGCAGATTGACTGTGAAGTCATAAAAGGGAGATTACAAGTACCAATAATCGAGTCATTTCAGAGTTATGATTAATGGAAATTAAGTTACTCTGTATCGTTCTCCTCATTCCAAAAAGGACATGTTCTCTGGTAATTGCTCTACAATATACCAGTCATGGGAAGTACTCAGTTTTCCTCAAATGGGTGATCCAATTGTTTGGAACATCTCATGGAGAGGTGATTGAATCATGTGAGTGTTTTCAGAATATTTTGGTTGGGATGGGGCAATAATTAGTTAAAGGTGAAATACAAAGGTTTTCAAATTTTCATTTATATATACTTCGTGGGCTAGTTAATGATGGAAATATCAGCCTATGTATTTTGTTTGGTTTTATTTGGAGTATTTTGTCTCCTGGTAGCTTTTGAAAAGTGCTTCAAAGTTGGCATCTCAAGCCTGGCCAATTTGAGAAATGAAATCCGCATCGCTTATCTGCCCTTGTTTGACGCTGTTTTGTGATGTCACATCAGACCACCTGGACGAGCGTCAATACTTGTAACATTCAGTCTCCGGTCGGCTGGTCTGACGTGACGTCACAATCAAGGAAAGATCAGCGATGACGTTTTGCATACCTGAATCCAGCTGTGCTAGGAGTACCAACTTTTAAAAAGATTCTAGCAGACAAAATAATTTAAATTCAACTAAGTGAAGTGTAGATAGACTGGTACTTCTATCATTATTCAACCTATATAAAATGTAAAGAGGAGAATCTAAAAACCTTTGCATTTCAGATTTAAAGAAATCTAGGTTGGGAAGGACAGTCCTGGAGTAGAGCGTTTTATATCCTTGAACTAAATGTCAATCATTGTCAAAATGAAAAGGCAGAAATTGTCATGACTGGCTTATCATGGGATCTCATAGAATATTGGCGAGCATTTCGCACGAATTTTCAATGGTGTCCCGTCTACATGGTATTCTGCTGATTTACCATCTTGGTTTACCTCGATTGCTCCGGAAGTAGTGTTTCGATGTCAGTGGTAGTTGGAGAATAAGAACACTGCAACTGTGATGTGAACTAACTGGCGAATAACATTTATTTTAAGACTTGGATAATGAAGTCCTGTACAAATATATGTGTATATATATAAATACCCCATGTATATAAAAAAAAGAAAAAAGAGCAAAAAATAAAATAAAATGACATCATTCCGAAAGTACCTTTAGTTTCTGTTTTACCCCTCAGCCAAATTTGGCCATAGGGTATTGTCGTCAACATGTACGTTCAGTCCATCTCCCGTTTTCCCTTTACCACCCTACCTCGAGATTGAATATGCCTAGGAGCACGAATCTTACAGCACGCATTCATCTGGTCATAGAGTAGAAGCCTATTGAAAATCAGCAAGATTGGCTCATATTTTTTCAGGTCACCTGGTCAAAATGTGAATTTTCACAAATTGTGAATTGTCAAATTATTTTGGACTTGCAGATGTGAGCATAAGGAGAATTTAAGCTTTAAAATTCTAGTATGCTTGCACTGTATATACCAAGTAGTCAACACTTCTTACAATGACAAAGTTTGTGGATCTCCCCTTGGCTTCAGAGGACACTATAGGAATATGGTTCCCCAGGAAAAAAGCAAAATTAAGATTTAGTATACCGGTACCGAATATCTTTATCTCACTTGAAAGAGAGAGACTATATAATAGTCCAACTGTACATGCTAACCTGTGACAATAGTTCCCTCCTGAATGTAAGATTTGATGCTTGTACTTGGCTTACCATACTACATACAGCTTCTGAATACCGATTTATGTGGTCTAACATGCATGTCAAATATGATTCTACAACACTTGTGTCAATAACATCGAGCTAACCATTCAATTATTACACGATTTACCACAGTTATGTGAAATGCAGTACATGTGTCAAATGCAGGTGTTCATTAGGAGATTCCATTTCACAAGTTGAATGAGAAAAGGGACGTCTGCTGTCATACACGTAACAATCGAATAAAACAAACAAATAAATTACAAGATGAAATTTCCTTCTCAAGTTCAACTATTGTTTTCATCGGAAAATTGATTAACAAAGCGACACAAATAGGCATATATCCACGTAATTTCCCAGCAGCTGGCTCAGCTGATAAAATCACTCCACATTTGAGAGACCACATAAACGTCAACTGACATTGGCACGATGCCAACCGAGACGGGAGCATCGTCCCAACATCAGTGGACGAGTTTTTTCAAAAAAGGAGAGAAAGGTTGTCAAAGTTTAAAAGATGTTTTCAACCTTTCATTGTAATCTTTGTTGATAATCAATTTGAGTAGTGCAACAGAATAGAAATAATGTTTTCATTTATAAATTTTTGGGCGCGGGCTTCACCCTTGCTTTCCCACACTAACCGTGGGTGAAATAACCATTTATCACGCATATGAAAACTTTTATTTCTTAATTATAACATAGGAAAACACATGGGCATGAATACTTGTATACCACCAGGCTCTTTGCTGATTTTATGTGGTCTATCATGCATGTCAAATATGTAGTTCTAATATAAGAAAATCCAATATAGGCATGGCCACCCCCATCCTCGTGACCCAGTCCGAAATAGATCGATGTCACTGATCAATATTTCCTCACATCTCGTGTGAGTTAAAAAACACAAGGATGGACAGGTGGTATAGATAAGCAAATTGGATACTGAACGCATTGGAAAACATCATTCAGTGTTTTTTTGGCTGTGATTTAGTGAATTCAGTTCTGTTTTGCAACTCGTGATGCTTTATTTTGTTGACTGAGCCATAACTCAGAAGAAAGCTCAACTTTTTTTCTGACCTGAGGTAGCAGCTAGTGGTCGAGGTTAGTTTTGGGCATCATGTTTTACCCAGGCATTGCAAATTGGAAAACTTTGGCCGTGTTGATTATAGACCTTCACAAATAAGGCTGAGATGTTAATACTTCACAACCAGCAGTTTGACAAAGGCACTCAGTACTGGTGATCAGAGAAACAAATTTGTGTGGTATGTGGGGATAGTTTCAAGATGCATACATTGTGGAGCTGAATTTTAATGATTTATAAGAACTCAAATGGTGGCACATGTATCTCTGTATATATATATATGAGCCACAGTCTAACCATTTTATGGTGTTACCCATTCCATCACACTGCACATGCTCCCTTGCCACAGTACCACATGGCCACTGGTGATAAGTTGTCCTCATGCAGACAACTAAGACTGGTATGTCTATATTATTCACTCGCCAAATGGAATCTTGTTACACACATAAAAGTCTGATCCAGTGCTGAATGTATGCTGCTCTTTTCTTACGCGAACTTGCCAGAAAGCAAAACAGTCAATTTATTGCTCAAATCGACACCTGCTATTGCTTAGCCTTATCTCGCGTTGGAGATTCCATTTGCAGAAAAAATAAAATAAAAGTTGTCTCCCCTTAGGGAGCTCAGCCGGGTTACTCTGGCGCCTGCGCACTCCTGATAATTCCTCTTTCTTCCTGCACCTGCTCGCGAGCGGTTGTGTTTTGACAGAGTTCTTATCTTTGCTAGTTTGGTTGTAACCTAGAGTTATTTTTCTAAGCTGGTGTCTTGCAGTTTACGTAGATCACTATGTCGGATCTTACTGTCCCTGAAAATTCTAAATCTTGCCATTCTTGTCGGCGTTTGTGGTCTGTTTTGGACTCTTCACTCTTTCACGTGCAAAGGACATCTTTGCTATCGACAGGCCACGTGTATGGAGTGCCTGAATTATGCCCAAGCTTGACACGTTTTTGTTGCGGGCTTCTGAAGACCCTGTTTTATCCGCCGACGAGAGACTTCAAAATTAAATTGCTCTCATCGGGGATTTTAAATTTAACGAGGATCTTTCTGGTTCACGTTTGGAAATATCTCATCGGCTCAGTCCAACCAGGTCATTGTCCTCGTCTATTAGAGTTCTCCCGAGTCTTGTAGTTAGACAGGGTGATATTGACAAATTTCCAGACAGCCTTGGGCGAGGTGGTAAGAACTCGTCTGGCGGGTTGGTGACTAAGTCCGTTCCTATGTTTGCGACAACAAAGAATCCTGTCTCCAAGCGACCGGCCTTTCCTGAGCGGTCTTTCGTTATCGTCGAACAAAAGATTTCAGTTTCGCGGCTTCGCCTAATCTATTGTCGGTCAGCCTGCACAGTCCAGTTCTTTGGAAAAGAAAAAGCTTCAAATCATTCCGTCTTCGCAGGATTACAGGACTTCTGCTGGAAAGTATTCTTGCTAATTTTTAAACGATAACATATCCATTCATTTTGTTGTTGTTGTTTTGCCCTTGACGTGTTGCATGTTTCGGGGCCTTTCATTCTTGGTAGTGTACGGCTTTGCATACAGTTCAATGTGCCTACCAAAATTACTCTCTTGTTAAATCAAGTGTTCTCTGTTTATTCGTTGATATCGTGTGATCAAGAGAGAGAACACGCAGAGGTTTTCTCTGCCATTCACTTACATTGTTGTTGTGTTTGTCTTCAACGTCACGCAAGTCGAGGCTATACACTACGTCTTTGCGTACGCACTATCCTTACAATTTAATGTGCCTACCAAATTACCAAGCCCGAAGTTCCGGTTTTTGCTAGAACCCAACTGTTGCATCAGCCGTTAACTTTTAAGTTCATCTTCAACAACGCGATCGTGATTTGGATCAAGTATTGAAGACTTCTAAATGATCTTCCCTTGGTTTTCCCGCCAAGGTAGTTGATAATCTTCAGGAGATGCTGCTTGCCATTCAGCATATTACGTTCTTGTTTTTCACTACGTCGTTCTCTTACACCTCTACATCGAGATCGTCAACATCGTCATTCTCGGTCGCCATCTCGATGTCATCCTCTTGATCGTCTGTTGTCTGTTTCTCATCGAGGCCCCGACGAGATTTCACCTGAGCGTCGCTCGTCTTCGGCATCTTCTACCTCTAGTCGACATTCTTCATCTTCGACTGTCAAATCTGTAGACGCGTCTTCGTTATCGTTTGAGGATAAGATGACGGCTCTGTTGGCTCTCGTTCCTGAGATGCCCGAGCCTACTACTACTGCTGTCTCTTTGTCTTCTCGTTATAGAGTTAAGTGTGTGACAGAGGCTTCTTCTGCCATTTCATCCACACTGCTGGCAATATCTTTTACTTGTCCACCATCTCCGGCTTGGGCATCCTGTATCGTCTACGACCTTCAGCTTGAGGACGACAACAAGTTTAAGAAACCTACCTTTTCGTTTTACCAACTCCATTCTTCCAGACAAACCTCCTATACGCGATCTTGATTTGGATCAAGTATTGAAGACTTCTAAATGGTCTTCCCTTGGTTTTCCCGCCAAGGTAGTTGATAATCTTCAGGAGATGCTGCTGGCCATTCAGCATATTACGTCGTACACCGACTGGTTTCTGTTTGCCACAACTCGTCTTGCATTCGATCCTGTCATCCGTCGGTCTGATGGTTCGGCTCTTCTGTCTCCTGGTCACCTCACCTACCTACAGGGTTTTCTTGACACACTCAAGTCTAACCGTCGTGTCATCGAGGCAGGCTCTTATTCTTATGTTTCTCTTCTTCAAGCGCAGCGCAAAGCATTGCTTAGCGACACCAAGCCCGAAGTTCCGGTTTTTGCTAGAACCCAACTGTTGCATCACCCGTTAACTTTTAAGTTCGTCTTCAACAACGCAATTGAGTCTGTCATGCCTGGTATTCGCGAGGAGAGGACTTCTAGACTCCTTTCTGCAGCGTCTCGGCGTCCAGCTTATGCTTCGTCTTCCTTTCATCGGAGGTGGAATCGGAATCAATCTAACAGAACTACCCAGCGAGAGGGTTTCCCCCCCTGGTAATTTTCGTCCATTCGACAAGTCTTCACGCTCCCGTGATCGACGAGCCACATGTGGGAGGTTTTTCAGAGGGTCTTCCAACAAGTGACTATCTGCATTCCATCTCCCATCCTCATGTCATAGACTTTCATCTGCCCGCCTTCCGTCCTTTCAGTCATCATGTCGTCGGCGGTCGTTTGCAGCACTTCAGGGAGAATTGGCATCTCATTACAGACGACGTCTGGGTTCTCGAGACATTGAAAAATGGATTCCTCTTCGACTTCCAGTCCCAACCCAGACTCATCTCCCGACCACGTCCTTCACTTCTGCCAGTTCACTCAGGACACGTTCAGACGCTTCTTTCATCTGTCACAACGCTCCTCTCCAAGGGTGCGATCAGAGAGTTGCCTCAGGCCGAGAACAGCGTCGGTTTCTACAGTCATGTCTTCCTTGTTCCGAAGAAGGATTCCGACCAAATGTGTATGATCATCGACCTCAGACGGCTCAATGAACTTCACCTGTCACAACCTCCTTATTTCCAGATGACACCAGTTTCATTGATCCGGGCACGCATACATCACCGGGATTGGTTGACCTCCATCGATTTGCAAGACGCATATCTCCATATACCATTCATCCTCGCCATCGTCGTTCCCTAGGCTTTACCATCGACGGTTCGAGTGGAAAGTGCTCCCATTCGGAGTCCACATCGCCCCATGGTTTTTCACCCACATCACTTCTCCAGTCATGGCGTTTCTCCATCTACGGGGCGTTCACATCGAGATATACATAGACGACACCCTCATTTGGGCGGCGGACATGTCTCTTCTCAATGCTCAGATCCGGTTCACTCTGCTCATTCTTCAACATCTCGGGCTCATTCCTCACCCTCAGAAGTCAGAGTTGGTACCAGCACAACTTCGTCGTTACATTGTGGCAGTCTTCGACACACTCCATCAACTGGTACGACCCCCGGAAGACCGTTGGACCAACTTCAGACGTTGATACTAAAGTTTTTGCCATCAACTTCTCAGTCCCTTCATCTTTGGCAAAGTCTTCTAGGGCTACTCGCATCCACGCAGCACCTTACTCATTACGGACGTCTCCCAAGTTCGGCCGCTGCAGTACCATCTGTTTCCTTATCTTCAGATGTCATCCCTCAATCCTCTAGTGCCGATGTTGACGTCTCTGCAGCCACATCTGTTTTGGTGGCAATCCCGTCACAATGTCATGCGGGGAGTTCCTTTCCAACCTCCGACTCCTGATTACCATCTCTACACCGATGCTTCCGTGACCAGTTGGGGAGCTCATCTGGACAACCTAGTGGTGTCCGGCAGATGGTCGATGTCGGATGCCAGACTACATATCAACCTTCTGGAGATGAAGGCAGTCATCCTAGCAGTTCAGCATAGGAGTTGTCTTCTCGTGAATTCGTCCCTTCTCATCGCAACGGACAACTCTACTGTCATTGCTCACATCAACAAGATGGGTACCACCCGATCTTACTCAACATTTCGTCTGATGTGGGATCTCTTCGACTGGGCTCTAATACATCACTGCCGTCTCACCGCTTACCATGTTCCGGGTCGGCTCAATGTCTTAGCGGATTGCCTTTCTCGTCCCGACATCGTTCTTCTAACTGAATGGCAGCTTCATCCGGAGGTCTTCCAACGCATCATCAGCATCTGGGAGTCCGCCTTGATTGACCTGTTTGCAATGAGGAACAATGCACAGCTCTCCCTCTTCATCAGCCCGATTCTGGACCCTTGAGACTTCTCCACCGATGCTCTATCGATCAGCTGTGATAACTTCCTTGCATGTGCCTACCCTCCCATTGCCCTGCTTCAGGAAGTTCTACAAAAGATTGCTCAGCACGACTGCGTCATCCTGCTCGTTGTTCCGTGGTGGCCTCGTCGTCTGTGGTTTCCAGCTCTGGTTCCTCTTCTCACCGCCCCACCACGCCGCCTACAAGTTTGGCCCAACCTGTTGCGTCAACCTCACGGGATAATCCATCACAACCCCCAGTGGCTCAACTTACACGTCTGCAGACCATCCAGGGTGCACTCACAGACCAAGGATTTTCAGCAGAAGTTGCAGAGACGATGGTTCCAGCCAATCGATCTTCCACATCACAGCTCTATCAATCTAAGTGGACTTATTTCGTCTCCTGGTGCCGAGAGTGAGACATCGATCCCGACACTGCCTCTCTTTCCTTAGTAGTGGACTTCCGTCTTCGCTTACACCGAGATAGGAAGTTTCAAATCGGAACCATTGAGGGGTACCGATCAGCTTTAGCTGGGGTTTTACGTCTTTCGACCGGCATCGACATTAGCCTGAATGACAACATCTCTGCTCTACTATGTGCCTTCGCCTTAGTCTCGCCGCACCCGATAACTGTTACCGAAGTGGGATATTGGAGTGGTTCTTAGTGCTCTTCTTCGTCCACCTTTCGAACCCCTACAGTCAGCCTCTAATAAATCTGTTTCCTACAAGACTGCTTTCCTGTCAGCCTTCGCTTTGGCTTCTAGAGTATCCGAGCTTCACGCTCTGGAGAGGAAGTCGATGACCTGGACGCCAGATTGGTCTCGCATCTCTTTCCGTCCCATTCCAGAGTTCATTGCCAAAAATGAGGCTGTGCGCCAAGATCCTTGTGCTCAACGTTTGTATTCTATCCCTGCATTAACAGACTTTGTTCGTCCTGTTATGTCCAGTATACGTCACTACCTCACTCGTACCGACCCAGTTCGGGGGTCTCGTAGACTGCTATTTCTCTCTCTTCAGCCAGCTGCAGTTCGTGACATCGCCAAGAATACGGTGGCTTCTTGCTTGAAGAAGACCATTAAGTGGACATATGAACTCGCACTTGACGCTCCCTCACTTCTGGCTTCTGCTTCTTCCCATGAGACGCGTGCCATCGCTACATCATGGACATTATGGAAGAACTTATCCTTGGATGACATTGTCCAATCCTGTGCTTGGAGTGCCAATTCGACTTTTACCGACTTCTATCTGAGACATGTCAGTACAACGAATGCAGCATTGCCCTAAACATTCCCACTTTTATACACCTACATAGAAGTACCCTGATGTAGGCGCGGACGTAGGCGAAAGCATCCCAGTACCCGGATGTAGGCGCAGACGTGAGCGAAATTCTAGTACCCGTCCATTGGTTCTTTTATCGACCCTTTGACCTGGATGTGACCTTTGGACCCGACATTCACCCGCGCACTGCCGGTGATGACGCGCGCGCGCGCGCGTGCTGCCGGAGAACCCGCGCGCTGCGGCCGGAGTAACCCGCGCGCTGCGGCCGGGGCGGGCCGGGCCGAGCCGGGAATAACCCCACAGACAGGTCAGTGCATGCATTCCTATCATGTTCCCAGGTCACACCCTATTCACACAGACTCTCATGCATACCCGGATGCAGGCGCAGAAATTCTGCCGTGAAACACCCCACAGACAGGTCGGTACATGTCCTATCATGTTCCCAGGTCACGCCCCATTCACCCAAACCGGAAGTGACGTCATACTCCTAATTTCACATGCACCCATCCATGACTGGATGCCCCTAAACGAATGCTTCACTTTGACACCTCACTCGACTCCATCGGACCATTCGTGGCCCACCTAGACCGCAAAAACGTCTATTTCCACACCCGTTTCTCACAATTCCCTGTCTGCGCATGCGCAGAATGTGGACAACGGCCGAGACACTACTCCAGGCGGTTGCTCCCTCACATATGCTTCACATGGATACCTCACTCGACTCCATCGGCCCATTAGTGGCTCGCCTAGGCCCCAGAACGTCTATTTCCATACACTTTCTCTACTGCGCATGCGCAGAATGACGTCAGTTCCACGTCACACCCAGCCCGTTGGATACTCCCTCACGTATGCTTTACATTGATACCTCACTCGATCCAATCGGCCCAATAGTGGCTCACCTAAACCCCAACACATCTATTTCTATATTACGACCAGACTGCGCATGCGCAGACTATTAACAGCGAACGACACACTAGACCAGGCGGATGCTCCCTCGCGACAGCTTCAAAATAAGACCTCCTACGACACCATAGGATCATTAGGGGCTCACCTAAACCCTAAAACGTCTATTTCCACACCCTTTTCCCAGAATTTCCTGTCTGCGCATGCGCAGAATGTTGACAACGGCCGAGACACTAGTCCAATCGGATGCCCCCTCACATAGGCTTCACACTGATACCTCACTCAACTCCATCGGCTCATAGATCCCAAAACGTCTATTTTCATACCCTTTGTCTATTGCGCATGCGCAGAATGACGATATTCCGACCCCACATCCACCCAGTGGGATGCCCCCTCACATATGCTTCCCATTGATACCTCACTCGACCCCATCGGTCCATTAGTGGCCCACCTAGACCCCAAAACGGCTATTTCCATACCCTTTGTCTATCACGCATGCGGAGAATGACGATATTTCAACCCACACCCAGCCCGTGGGATGCGCCTTCACGAATGCTTCACATTGATACCTCATACGACTCCATCGACCCACTAGTGGCCCACCTAGACCCCAAAACGTATATTTCCATACACTGTCTATAGATTTAATATGCATTCCTAGTACCCATCCTCTGCATGGCAGAACTGTACAACCCAGAACAAGTCTGGACATGCCTTGATCTCGGGGAGCCAGGTGTTCGGCACGTAAGCTCACTCACGCAGACGCCAGACCAGGTGTTCACCGCAACATTGTAGCGAACGTGCAACATTGTTGCAATTCGGGGAGCCAGGTGTTCGGCACGTGAACTCACTCACGCAGACACATATGCACCAGACCAGGTGTTCACGATGCCGCAACATTGTAGCGAACGTGCAACAATGTTGCAATTCGGGGAGCCAGGTGTTCGGCACGTGACAACCCAAGCAGACGACGGCGAAATTCTGGCGGGAAAACCCCCACAGGCAGGTCAGTACATGTCCTATCATGTTCAAAAATGACCATCCCCTTACAGGCCTGTATATTGTATAATACAGACCCCTATTGTAGAGGTAATCGAAAAGACACGGACCTGGCCGAAGAGACACGGACCTGACCGAAGAAACACTGAGATCACCCAAGAGACCACTCGACACAATCTCGGACAATGTAGGACATTAGAACCTCGATCCGCACTGGTAGGAATCCATATTGGCATCCATATTGAAAGAATAATATCACGCGGAAACTCCGAACGGCGCATGCCAGCTGTATGACTTCCGTTACCATGGACACTGATGGAGATTAGCTCAAGAAGAAAAACCGAGAGAAACACCTCAAATTAGAAGAGATTCTTCCCGGGTAGAATCAAGGGAATGTCCATTTCATTTGGATATATATTTTATCTCCCGATAAGAGAGAAATACAAACGAGGACTATGTGAGGGGAAACACATCCTACAGCATGTGATGTGCCTCACGTGCGGCGGATCACGGTTTACAACTGAGAGCTGTAAAATCCTTCCACCATTAATACGCGAAGTATTATGACTTCACGGAATAAGCCGAGCAGTCGCGAATGCCAAGAGACACGAAGATGAACGACATTGTGGAAAAACCCCACAACGGAGGTGACCGAAAAGACACGGAGGTGAACGACATTGTGGAAAAACCCCACAGACAGGTCAGTACATATCCTATCATGTTCACAGGTCACGCCCCATTCACCCAGACTGGAAGTGACGTCATACGGGACTGGTGGCGCCCCCTGGCGGAAAAAAGGAAACCAAGAGTTACCTCCCTGGAAAATGCGCGTTGAAATCCGTAGACCCTACTACTTATGAGTCGCAATATATATAGCAAGACTAGATTGCATGAAACGAAAGCTTTCCGAGAATCCCTTCAATTTCATATACAAATTCTATTGATATGATTATTGCATGAAACTATGGTGGCCGATAAGGGACATCGCTAGGTATGTGGTTTGGTAACACGAAGGCAGGATGCGAAGCGCGAAGGCAGGATGCGAAGCGCGAAGTCCAAACACGAAGGCAGGATGCGAAGTGCGAAGGCAGGATGCGAAGCGCGAAGGCAGGATGCGAAGCGCGAAGTCCAACACGACTTCGCGCTTCGCATCCTGCCTTCGCGCTTCGCATCCTGCCTTCGTGTTTGAACTTCGCGCTTCGCATCCTGCCTTCGTGTTTGAACTTCGCGCTTCGCATCCTGCCTTCGTGTTTGGACTTCGCGCTTCGCATCCTGCCTTCGCGCTTCGCATCCTGCCTTCGTGTTTGAACTTCGCACTTCGCATCCTGCCTTCGCGCTTCGCATCCTGGCTTCGTGTTTGGACTTCGCGCTTCGCATCCTGCCTTCGCGCTTCGCATCCTGCCTTCGTGTTTGGACTTCGCGCTTCGCATCCTGCCTTCGTGTTACCATCATAAATTTTCCAGTATTCTTAATGCTGAGAGATTTTGTTACCGACAACTGATTGATTTAGTCAAATTTATTATCAAGGCTGGGGATTTAAAAAATTTGATCCTTTATTTTTTTCCTGTTTAGTTTTAATTTTGCGTCCAACTTCATTTGTCGTCTTCCATATTTTGTAATCATATTCTGGTCCTGTGATACAATTATATATACAAGTATTTAATATGTTAAGTTTCTGTGATACAGTATGACATGTAATACTATTATGCTTGGTTTCTGTGAAACATTTATTGTATGTTTTCCAATCTTATATAAAATTTCCGACCATATTATTATTGTATAGCAGATGTTCCGAAGAATTTCCGACGATATATCCGACGTTAAAATATTGACGGATGAAGCTGTCTTCAATAAAATCGAGCATAAATGAACTATACTTTGAATCAAGAAAATCAGCGATTGTGACTGTATCGAGTGACGAAATGGTTCCGGTAATAAAGAAAGACTGGTCTTGTACTCGTGTATCTAAGCATATACAGACTTTATTCTTCATGTAAACCATCCCGACGAGAAAGGCGACTATACTCTGATCTCGGCATTGGTAAATAAAATAATTCAAATGGCGGCCTGGCCTCGCTTTCATCGGGTCATGCGCAGTGGCACATGTTTTGACTTCGCGCTTCGCATCCTGCCTTCGTGTTTGTACTTCGCGCTTCGCATCCTGCCTTCGCACTTCGCATCCTGCCTTCGTGTTTGGACTTCGCACTTCGCATCCTGCCTTCGCGCTTCGCATCCTGCCTTCGTGTTTGAACTTCGCGCTTCGCATCCTGCCTTCGCGCTTCGCATCCTGCCTTCGTGTTTGAACTTCGCGCTTCGCATCCTGCCTTCGCGCTTCGCATCCTGCCTTCGTGTTTGGACTTCGCGCTTCGCATCCTGCCTTCGTGTTACCAAACCACATACCTGAAACAATGCAGCGATGTCCCTTATCGGCCACCATATGAAACCCTTAAGTTTGATCTTCTCCCGAAATGACGCTTCTTAAACAATTAATAAATCTGTGTAATTTTCTATAGCTCGCTCGCCGTGTGACCAATAAGGTTAGGTGCGACGTTAAACTTCAAACAACCAATCTATAGCTCGCTCGGTTAAAAAGTCTATATCTACCTGAGTATAGAACGCGATAGATTGTCTAGGACCCAACGTCGTGATATGACTGACCAAAAGTTGAAAGCGACTTTAAAAATCATATTCACCCACTCAAGGCCTTAGTGAACCGAGTGTTGTATTGTATTTTGGGAAATTCTGAAAAACTAAAATGGCATTTAAGATATTGTGCTATTAGTTCCGGGACTTGAGTAAATTTTAAATACCGGTACTGAATGTGCAGGCATGACACACAACAATAAAGTGAAAAGTGTATCATAAGGCTGTGTCACTTTTGGTCAGTGTAAATTAAACACACTACGGAAAAAGCTCCTGCAAAATATAGAAATAAGAAGTTTACCACAAAATATTGACATAGGCGATAAATTTCTAACCATAGACTTTTCAAGAATTTTGAACAATTTTACAAATTTATCTTCATGTACCAATTAACAAAGATAAATTTGGAAAATTGTTCAAAATCCATTGTATGGTTAAAAATTAATCGCCTGTGTCAATATTTCTGTGGTAACTTTTCTATTTTTGATATTTTGCCGAAGCTTTTTTCCATATTGTGTATTACACGGACCAAAAGTGGCACAGCCTAATGGGAACGTTTCACTTTCTTGTCGTGTTTCATGCTTGCAATCTCAGTATTCAACGTTTACACAAGTCCAGGAACTAATTGTACTGAACAATGCAATGGCATTATCCTCATGCAGGATACGCTTTTCAGCATTTTCCAAAAGAAACAACAACAACACTCGATTCACCAAGCCCTTAAAACATGAACAGTAATGTCGTGACTCATTTGAGAATAATACAAAGTCGTAGATTATGCATACGGGGTGCATATTTATGAAGACCCGAACAGAACATTCACCCCTAATGGCATTTTCAACAGCATCATTTGTCCAGTGGAAGTCCCCAAATTGCGTTCTTTCGTTGCATGCATTGATTGTCACGTATCAGTCTATTGACTTCCGATGGGCTGCAGACAATTCCTTCCAAATAATTACAAGGGAGCATGAATGTGAAACGAAACAGAACAAAGAGAACGACCAGAAATACACTGCGAAAAAAATTGTGTTGAAGCCATTCTAGCATCAGAATTGTGTTGAAAATAACACAAATTGTGTTAGAATCGACACTAATTTGTGTTGAACTCAACACAATTTTGTGTTGATATATGAAGTTGAAAACAAAACTATGTTGCTTTCAATACAAAACATTTTGTGTTGAAGCCATTTTAGCACAAAATTGTGTTAAAACAACACACAGTTTTTTGCAGTGTACCATTACCCCTTTAAACAGTATTCGGGAATGCATTGATCTGAGTCAATTAATTATGTACTTATTAATTAATAATGGTACGGCCAAGTGTTCCATCTGCTTGTTGAATTTTAATATTATTTCAAAAGATCGACATCTTTCGACAAGTTTTACTAACCTACAGACAGAATTACTGTGGACAATGGACATTCAAGCAACGATTTGATTGAAATTTTAGTTTAAGGGCTGCTTCCCGTACGGATCTCGCGGCCCACCAACTCAATGTTTCATGTAAATTTCACGGTACAGTTCTCAGTTAATTCAAGATCTTTACCAGCGCTACATTTTAGAATAAATAAATAACAAGGAGAGAGCAGAGGGAGATAAAAATAGAAGAAAAGAGGAATCGACTATGTACAAGTTCGTCGGTCTGTTTTTGGTCAGGTTATACTGGTAAATATATATTCATTGTACTTGTAATTGCGTGGATAATTCCTTTGGTCGTTTCCTAAAGTGCCCAGTACTGTGATGTTGAACATATAGGAAAATAACATACAGGTGGGCGCTGAGAGGGAGTCCTTCGCGCCCAACGACTTCCTTAACGACGCCCTTGAGAACTGGGCGAGTTCTTCCAGAAATCTGTGCCTTCTTGCAGTGTGTATCAGGGTACAGGATGGCAGGCTACGTCCTACATTGCGTGAAAGCCAAAGGATCATATTCTGACCGAATCCATATCGTTATATGATCATAAAGCTTTTGTAGGAAGCTACAGACACACTTTGATCGACTGTGTTGAGAGTTTAACGCAGACACATCTTGCTATAATACACGAGCGGAGGCACGAAACATATCGTCTCTAGAGCATATTGAAGACCACCAATGAAATTTTCAACAGCAGCTGACCTTAGGTGGAAGTCCTTCAATTTCATTCTTTCGCTGGATGCAATAAATGTCACGTTGCAGTCCATCCACTTCCTTCGCTGCAGGCGAATCTTTCTGAATTCATTGCCCCGGGTGGGGCATAAGTCACGCGTCAGGATAAAGAGACGGACCAGGCACGCCAGTACCCTATTAAACAGAATTCGAAAATGCTTTGATTCGCGCCAGTAATCTACTTATTAATTAATCTTTTTCAATCATTTTCTCCCGCTAATCATGCAAATCTGAAAAAAAACATGCAGGCAACAAAAACTTATAATACAGAATGAAGAATATATATCTGCAGCTTTCGTGCGAGGGTATATTTAAGGGATTATCAAATGTTCTTTATGTGCTCTTTGCATTTGAAAATATTAATTAAAATCGACATCAAGAGGATAAACCTCGCAAGTTTCACTGACCCGACGTATAATAATTATAATGGTACCAATAACTTTTGAAATATAATAATGTCAATAATACATATGGTTAGAGTATAACACATGAACAAACCAGAAATGTATGAAACTATACAAATGCTAAAGTCTGTCCATTTTAATTAGTCGTTTAATTTTGAACGCCAAAGGCGACTGGGCTCTGCATTAATATCGTAAACAGCAAACCGTATTAATCTAGATTTACTGCATTCTCAGTAATAATTACAGTCTAGGTAAACCAAGATGGTATATCAAGGAAATGTTCAGTGATAATATATCGGAGTCGATGTCGGTTGGACTATATGTATTTATATACTGCATTGTGTTCTATCGAATGGTTGCATGGACACTTTTGTATGTATTTTGTTGACTGGATTGTGTGTTATTTCTATCAACAGGATGTGGTACATGGAAGGATGTTCTGTTTTTACTCGGAGAGATTTCAGTTTTTAATTGGAAACATGGCAGTTTGACTAACGCTACAGGACCTACGAAGTTGGGTAGGCATTAGGACGCGCACTGAACTCTTGGAAATCCCTCCCCTCCAAGTTGAAATCCTGCCTATATTAAGAGGGGCACAGCCCAAGTCAGAATCACCAATGTTTTCATCAAAAATCACCAGAAATTTTCATCAAAAGTAGGTTAGCTCAGAACTTGCTGGTAACAGTCCCCTAATGCACCTTCATGCAAAAAATCAAGGTTCTAATGTCAACGGTTCTCCTTATTTTGCCGACGAAAGGATTAGGATGGACTCACTCACTCACTTACTCACTGGCCTGACTGAACAATTTGCAGATGGTAGCCTACTTCGTAGGAATATTATAATACGGATAACGTATTTGTTTCGAAGTTTCGGACTAGAAATAATAGCGATTCATTGTTGACGCGAAAACTGAAATATGACACAATTTTATATTTGCATGCACATCATATATCCGGAAGTTTGATTTTTTGAACTGGGATTCTTTTGGGGTTTAAAGAGAAAGTCCGTCCGGCTAATGTGTAAAAAATTCCGAAACTGGTCGCGAGTGGGGGACATTTAAAGGTAATCTCTCGCAATTATTTTAAGTCTGAATTAGAAAAAGAAAAAAAATAATTATGATAAGTTCAATTTGTCTGCACCTTCATGGTATGAGTAGACTTTAACAAATTCACATTTTGGAGATCATTTTGAATGGATTGCAACAATTCATTAAATTGTTGAATTAACACATTTATAGCGTCACACACGAAAGAGTTATTTCCGAGTAAACGTATATCCTTTGCCCTGATCATGATTCTGTATCAAATTCATCAACTTATATTTTATATCAATATTAGATGCTGTATAAATTCTGTAAATTGGTTAATTAACGACTGTTAATTGGTTCATTCAACCAATTAACAACGATAACGAAACCCTGTGCGTCGTATTTTCATTTCATACGATTGTTTTCGACTGCTTTCTGCCCTATTTTTCCCTATATTTTCTGCTCTTCCCTATTTTCCCTATATTTTCTCAAATTTGACCGATAGTAGTATAGAAAACCCCGAAAAGGTTCCATTGACCTCTTTGCACTTAAACTTGAGGGGTAACTCGTGATTTCCCTAAAGAATCCGACAGGGGGCGCCACCAGCTCAAGGCATGTACTGACATGTTATGGATTGCATCAGCATTGGCTGTGTGCCAAGTGTTGACCACTATAGTTCGGTTAACCTTTGACCTTGTATTCCTCCGCGGTGATGCGGTCATGTCTGGCGGTGATGCGGTCGCCTCCGCGGAGAAAAAGTAGTCCCCAGAAAACAAATACGCTGCATGGTCCGATGCGGTCAAGTGAGGTATCAACGTGAAGCATTCGTGAAGGGGCATCTGATGGGCTGGGTGCGGGGTTGAAATAGCGCCATTCTGCGCATGCGCGGTCGCCAAAGGGTATGGAAATAGACGTTTTGGAGCTAGGGGAGCCACTAATGGTCCGATGGGGTCGAGTGAGGTATCAATATGAAGCATTCGTAAAGGGGCATCTGATGGGCTGGGTGTGGGGTTGAAATATCGCCATTCTACGCATGCGCGGTGGACCAAGGGTATGGAAATAGACGTTTTCGGGTCTTTGTGGGCCACTGGTGGTCCTATGGAGTCGAGTGAGGTATCAATGGGAAGCATACATGAGGGGGCATCCGACGGGTGGGTGTGGGGTTGGAATATCGGCATTCTGCGCATGCGCAGACAGGGAATTGTGGGAAAAGGGTATGGAGATAGACGTTTTCGGGTCTTTGTGGGCCACTAGTGGTCCTATGGAGTCGAGTGAGGTATCCATGTGAAGCATACTTGAGGGGGCATCCGACGGGTGGGTGTGGGTTTGGAATATCGGCATTCTGCGCATGCGCAGACAGGGAATTGTGGGTAAAGGGTATGGAGATAGACGTTTTGGGATCTAGGTAAGCCACTGGTGGTCCTATGCAGTCGAGTGAGGTATCAATGTAAAGCAGTCGTGAAGGGATATCCGCCTGGACTAGTGTCTCGGCCGTTGTCAACAGTCTGCGCATGCGCAAACAGGGAATTGTGGGAAAAGGGTATGCAAATAGACGTTTTGGGGTTTAGGTGGGCCACTAGTCGTCCGATGGAGTCGAGTGAGGTATCAATGTGAAGCACACATGAGGGGGTATCCGTCGGGTGGGTGTGGGGTTGGAATATCGGCATTCTGCGCATGCGCAGACAGGGAATTGTGGGAAAAGGGTATGGAAATAGACGTTTTGGAGTCTAGGGGAGCCCTTCATGGGTCTATGGAGTTGAGTGAGGTATCCATGTGAAGCACACATGAGGGGGCATCCCCCTGGACTAGTGTCTCGGTCGTGGTCACCAGTCTGCGCATGCGCAGACAGGGAATTGTGGGAAAAGGGTATGGAAATAGACGTTTCGGGGTCTAGGGGAACCCCTAGTGGACCGATGGAGTCGAGTGAGGTATCCATGTGAAGCATTCGCGAAGGCGCATCCGAAGGGGTGGGCGACACGTGGAACTGACGTCATTCTGCGCATGCGCAGTAGACCAAGAGTATGAAAATAGGCGTTTTGGGATCTAGGGAAACCCCTAGTGGGTCGATTGGGTCGAGTGAGGTATCCATGTGAAGCCTATGTGAAGGAGCATCCGCCTGCTCTAGCGCCTGGTCCGTGTTTGACATTCTGCGCATGCGCAGGCAGGGAATTGTGGGAAAAGGGTATGGAAATAGACATTTTCGGGTCTAGGTTGTCTATTATGGGTCCGATGGAGTCGTATGAGGTTTTATTTTGCAGCTCTCGCGAAGGAGCATCCGACTGGACTCATGGTTTGTCCGTGTTCAAGAGCCTGCGCATGTGCAGTCTGGCCGTAGTATAGAAATATACACATGGGAGTGTGTTTGGGGTACTTAACCTCGTATGGGTCCATGGTTGTGGTTTGATGGTGTGGGTTCTGCGCAAGTGTGTGTGTGTGTGACGTCACTTCGGGTTTCACTAAAACTACCTCCGAACACAGAAGAGTTCCAATGTTTCCTTCG
This sequence comes from Hanleya hanleyi, assembly GCA_036873755.1. Taxonomy (NCBI): domain Eukaryota; kingdom Metazoa; phylum Mollusca; class Polyplacophora; order Lepidopleurida; family Hanleyidae; genus Hanleya; species Hanleya hanleyi. The sequence continues at coordinate 5,281 of JAVTVY010010561.1, read as the reverse complement.
ACCTGATGCATGTACTTTCAACATCCGGGTTTCTCACCGCCTGTATGGAATGCATGTATCCCGTAGAGCTACGTCTAGGCGTGCATGTGTGAGAGGGTCTATAAAACACACTGCTCTGGATCCCCTACCTCCATTCCTACGGTTGCAGAGCCATGACGGACACCCACCCCTATGCGGCTCGCGTTTTACAGCATGCAACGGTGGTTAATTCACTCACGGGTTACCGAGCAGTGGTTCGATCCATGTTAGCAGATGGCGAGGACAACGAGGGGCGACGCCAGATCCTAAAAGAGTTCACAGAAGCGGTCCTCAACAGAGTGGACTCGATGGAGGGGTGTGCTATCACCCACCACTACTGGACAATGACAGCCATCCTTGATGCCCGGGCTATGGACCACGAGCGCTCACGCCGGAACCACCGACGGCTCGTTAGCCTCGTCATGGTTTTTGCCCTATTGACCCTGACGCTGTGGTAGTGACAGTGGGACTTCACCATAAATACGAGAGACAGTCAGCGTGTGCGTCATTCGGCATCTCGTCAACCATGTCACCAGTCCTACGAACCGTTCTTCCGCTCACCCCTGAGGTGGGGTTACACGTCTATGACGATAAAGTCACCATCGTGGAAGATCGGGATGTCTGTGGGTGGGGTTCGGAGTCCACATCCACTACGGTTACCCTACACCGTGATAGCTGGACCAAATTTAAACGGGTGTTGAGCGGTGAGCTCGACGGAAACCTCATCCACCTCGAGAACGCCAACTACGTACACCGTGGACCCTTCTTTGCTCGTGTGGGGCGTTACCACGATCCTACGCAAAGCTTCACCCTAGACCCTGACCTGTGGACAGCCTTGGAGAAAGTTGTGCCCTATTGTGAACCAGCTGTTTACACCGGACGAGCGGTCAGCTGTTCAGTTGGGATAGTCTCGTGCTATTGAGGACGCGCTGGCTGAACCCAATGAACAACTGTCTAATAATGAACCAGACGATGAGGCTATTGATTATCCGGCTAGACTCAGTCAACCTAGGATATATACAACGGTGGTAGAACCCGAACATCAGACTTCGTTATAAATAAACCATACTCACCGGGTCCATTATCATTTTGTCACCATGAAGCGCTGGGAGAAGGTGTTGGATAACTTATACTACAGTCCCGACAGCCCGGCGGCCTATAGTGCATTGTCGGCTCTCTATCGAGCGGCTAAACCCCAGGGGATACAACGGGCACAAGTTCGAGATTGGTTAAAAAACAAGACACCTATACCTTACATCGAGCTGCCCGCCGCCATTTTCTACGGAACCGGGTCATCGTGGGAGGACTAGATGCCCAATGGCAAGCGGATTTGGTAGATATGAGCGCCTTTGCCAAACACAACGATGGGAATCGGTATATCTTGACGTGCATCGATATCCTGTCAAAGTATGCGTGGGTGGTACCCATCCGGACGAAAACGGGGGCGAATCTCATAGCGGCGTTCAAGGACATCTTCGAGAGCGGGCGCAAACCCTTGTATTTGCAAACCGACGAAGGCACGGAATTCCTCAACAGACCGTTCCAAGCCTTTCTCAAGAAACAGAAGGTCTTCTTCTTTCACACCTACAACGAGACCAAGGCTTCCGTGGTGGAAAGGTTCAACAGGACTTTCAAAGGCCGCATGTATAAATATTTCACCTATAAGAATACAAGGCGGTACATCGATGTTCTCCCGAAACTTGTCAGTGGTTACAATCGAGCCTATCACCGAAGCATACAGAGAGCCCCCATTACCGTGACCCAACGCAATGAAGCCCAAGTCCGGCGTGTCTTGTACCCCATACAATCGCAGCGAATGCCGAAGAAGGAGTTCAAGGTCGGGGACCCTGTACGGATCAGTAAAGTCAAGGGCAAGTTCGAGAAAAGTTACTTACCCAACTGGAGCGATGAGCTCTTCCTGATTAAACGGCGCCTACCCCGACAGCGGCGAGTCTATGAACTGGAAGATCATCAAGGGGAACCGTTACTAGGGACGTTTTACGAGCTGGAATTACAACCTGTCGTAAAAACAAAGCAAGACTACTACACGGTGGAGCAGATTTTGAAAACGGAACGTCGACGTGGCAAACTGTTTCATTTCGTGAAATGCAAAGGCTGGCCCAATTCCTTCAATTCCTGGGTCGCGGCCAACCAGGTGAAACGACTATAAAACCAGACACCACCGCCATCATCTTGCATTCCACGTTCGACCATGAACACAGTGCAACCGTCTCTGAACACAGCGTCGCCCAAAAGGCGCAAAGCACAAGTGGGATTTGTAGTGATATTGCTAACCCTGCTGAGTGTGTTGTACGGGGGTGTGTTTTACGACGTAGCCTATCTCAGCACTCTATTCATCCCACCAAAGACGCAACCACCAGCCGTCAGTCAAACCAGTCTACAGATAGCACCAGTCAATCCCGTGACCGAAACGAGCCCAGTGATCACCACCACATCACGTGTGCAGGCTACAGCGAGTATAGAGTCAACACCTACACCAAGTGCACCCAATATGTCTGAAAATCCACCGGATTTCATCACTCACAGTGAACAGACAACGACGGCCAACGTTGTACCCACCACCATCATCCCTGACAGTGAACAGACAAGGACGACCGACGTTGTACCTACCACTCCAGTTCACTCGTACCAAATTTACAAGAGCGGATTACCACGACAGCGGATACACCTCCAACCATGGACCCCCGTTGGCAGCATCCCTTCACCTGCGTCATCGCAGGACCGACGGGTTCCGCCAAAACGCACTTCGTCAGGAAGCTCCTCGAACACGCCGACAGCATGATCACTCCACCCATTGCCCGAGTCGTGTGGTGTTACGGAGAATGGCAGGCAGCGTATGCAGCAATGCCTCACATCACGTTCGTGGAAGGCCTACCCAACCTGGTCGATTTGGAACCCGACACCTTGGTGGTTCTGGATGATCTCATACCAAAGGCAGCCATCATCGACGTTTTAACATCATCTACATTGTGCAGAATCTGTTCAGTAAAAACAAAGAACATCGGAACATCAGCTTAAATGCCCACTACCTGGTGGTCTTCAAAAACCCGAGAGATACCACTCAAGTACTGAACCTGGCGAGACAGATGTACCCTGGACGCACTGCGTTTGTGTTGGAAGCCTTTAAAGATGCGACAACCCTTCATGCTCTTCGACCTGAAGCAAGCCACCCCCGACTACCTTCGTCTACGGACCGGTATCTTTCCCGGAGAGACCCACCACGTGTACGTGCAAAAATAATGTAAACACACCCACAGTGGTTCCCCCAGCTGGGGTGTGTGTTTGATGTTGGGGATAATAAAAGAATTAATACCACATCATGGTTGACTTTTGTCTCTGTTCAATATTCACGAGGTAGGTAGATAAAAAGGGCAGCGTTGTGGGTTCTAGCATCAGTTGTACATGATGTCTGCTCGAGTACGGAAGCATGCTCAGACGCTCCGTGTATTCGAACCATTGTACGCGGCGCAGACCCTGCTCTCGTGTGCTGTCTGTGTGAGATTGGACTCAATATCTTAAAAGGCAACGTACCACTGACTCCGGCTCAGAAGGCGAAGTTGGCCAAGCATAAGACAGGTCTGCGAACCTTAGTCCAGAAGCGAGTCTCTCAAACACAAAAGAAAAAGGTGTTACAGCAAGGCGGCTTTCTCGGATCCATTTTAGCACCGTTGGCGGCTTCCGTGTTGGGTCCAGTATTGGCCGACAATGAACCACACGAAAAAAATGGTCCTCGTCGAACCTCGGCTCCTTCAAAACCTCCAATCACCGTACCCCGTACCCTCTACGGTGAAGACGATAAACACACTCGATGAAGAGATGGGTCCGATCTTACAACGACCGGGGTTAAGCGACAGTGAGAAAGTACAACAGTACAATGAAACGCTTCAGCGGTACATGACGTTCATGGACCAATACAAAACCCGCTCTACCCCAGCAGCAGCACCACCACCACCAACCTCAGCACCGCTCCAACAGCCGCCATTACCAGGGGTACCACCCACAGCCCCACAGTGGGTCGAAGTCCTGAAGAGTGTACCTGCATCGTTCAAGAAACGAGCTGGCCTGGTATTACAACGAATGAAACAGAATCCTAACATGACTTGGAATGATAAAGGTGAACTCCTGGTACAGAATCAGGTGGTCCCCGGGACCCACATGACGGATTTAGTGAATGACCTGATGCGTCAATGCAGGACGCACACGGATCCTCAAGGATGGGAGGTCTTCGCTCAAGGCTTGAAAGACATGCATGTACCACAGGAATTGGTGGGGAACCCTCAGCGCTGGGCCTTTATGCAGAATGTGAGTACACCACCAGAACCTTGGGAACCGGAGTCACCCCCCAAATCTGCAACCACTAAGAGCTAAGTCACCGCGACCATCACGACGATTAGCGCCCAATGGCTGGGAGAAGTATTAAAACCAACAGCAGCAGCAGGACAGCTCCGTCATCATGTTTTACCTCACCCTACCCAGTAACAGCTCGGCCGATGGGTTTCCTGACAACACCTTGACCAAGTACGTGACCCAGTTACCACAACCGTTGCATTTACCTGGACGCTGGGAATGTGGACTCGTGGATATCCAATACCCTTTCTCGTGGTACAACGTGCGAGCCAATGAAGTATGGTACGAGGTGACCTACGAAGGACAAGAAACTCGACTCAAACTACCCGAAGGTCAATACGATACCCCCAAGGAGTTCATGGGTGGCCTGAGAAGTCTGATGCATTATAAGTCTCTACGAGACGTCACGAATACTTCAAACCCCATCAAATCTTTCCCCTTCAAAAATCATGTGGACTTCGATTACAACGCACACAACGACAAGGCCAATCTCACGCTCAGCCCCAACGTGAGTGTCGAACTCAGTCCTACCCTACAGCAAATGCTGGGTCTCAATCTACGGGGGTACGCTGGCCCCACCGGCGAGAGAGCCCACATCCCGATGAACATGCGTGGTGGTATGTATGGCCTGTACATCTACTCGGACGTGGTCGATGCACACATTGTCGGCGACAGCAACGTACCTCTACTGCGCGTCTGCCCGGTGAAAGGCACGTATGGAGCTCAAGTTACCCACAGTTTCAGGCATATCGTGTATCTACCGGTCAGTCAGACCGATATTAGCTCCATCGTCATCGATATAAGAGACACCGGTCAACCGATCGCATTCGAGCGTGGGAAAGTGGTGCTGACACTTCATTTCCGTCAAGTCCGAGCGGTTCACTTTGCATAATGA
>JAVTVY010010559.1:0-45127 GCA_036873755.1 Hanleya hanleyi | reverse complement strand
CGCGTCAATACAATTATGAAACTGTCAAAAGGCCGATACAGATGGATTTGAAGATATTTCCTTGAATTGCCATTGCGCTCCTCTAATAGACATCTTCCCTTTAATTGCACAACAGATTGATTTCAAAGATTATCGATGTTTATTACTTGTTCTTCGTAGAATTTGTCATATAATTATTATAATTTACGTGAATATCATTATTTATGTTGATAAAGTGTGTACTGACATTTGTAATCCTAATCCTAAATATATCAGAGCAAATCGCTGAATATACCGGTTCCACTGACTGTGCCGAAATTATATTCCTAGGCCGAGAACATCTGATAGGGGAGACGGTATAATGCCAACAGGCCTGGTAGCGTTGAAGTATAGATGAATAAATACTAGTAACTGCGAAAGTCTCCTGATCATAACCTGAAAATGTGCATGATCAGAGTGGAATCTCGGCAAAATTAACTTATTTTTTCGTACTAACTGCCATCAATGGAGTATTAGTGTTGTGTTCAAATCTTGCTCAATTTATTTACATTCTGTTAAGTTTTGTACGACGGCTACATGACGCTACAAGAAAAACATAATCTGCAGTAAACTCGACTCGATTCTTTACTGATCAATAACTGGTTTAGCGCGCATTCGTTGAACCCGGATTTTATGGACAATGTGTAATACTACAATATCTGGAAGGAGTTCATATGAAAAGTAAATCTTACAGCACAGCATGCTTGACATCCAAGGCATTCATTTTGATAAAAAAAATATTGGTCTATAACACAGGTGTGTCCATTGGAACGCCATGATGTCTTGCTGGGATGATTAAACAGTGTTGATCTCTTCTTGCAAGATAATAGCTTGCATGTATAATGTGCATATTTATATTTTTATTTCGTTTTGGCTTGATTTAAATTAAAGTTGTGATTGGGGTTGCTGTGGATAGGGAATGCCTAGTGACTGTAAGCTTTATTTTTGAGAGGGGATAACGTTCTATCTACCAGAAATTTTAGTATTACACATTAGAATAAAGAAAACAAGACGCGTTAAGTGGCATTCGTCCACAGTAAATCCGGAATAGTGCATTTTTTTAATTCCACATATATTTTTTTACAATCTGTGATTGTTTGTGTCATCCTTGCACTGGTACACTGGTCTCCAGCTTTAAGGCCAATGAACCTTGTCCAATATACATGTATAAACAAGCCAAATACAAGCGTCTAATCCGTTGGTCAATATTCAGTCGTCGTTCATTAAATGCTTTCAGCATCCATAATCCAAGGACCTAAATCATATAACAACATTGGTATCAAATTCAAAAAAGAACAACCATACTATACTTAAACATGGGCAAGTTTTTAGCCCAGATGGTGGGCTGTTCAAATCACTTTTCGTCCGTGGTCCGTCGTCCGTCCGTCCGTCCGTCCGTCAGTCAGTCCGGACGCCAGTCGGGGCGTCCGTCCGTCAGTCATCCGTCCGTAAGCAATTCTTGTTATCGCCATTTCTCAGGAACTACGGCATGGATCTTTCTTAAATTTGGTACACAGGTTCCCCGTGGGGTCTAGTTGTGCAAGACACCTTTTCCGGTCCGATTCGAAAATCCAATATGGCCACAAGGCAGCCATCTTGGATTTTCCCATGCAACTTTGTCATAATAATATAATATAATAATAATAATAATAATAAATCCTTTATTTTGCAAGGGTTGTACACAATTAGCGCCAGGGGAGCTAGTTTACATTGTGGCCCTTCAAACGTATATACAGCATTAGTAAATATGGTTAAATAAAATATGATAAATATATAATATAAAACTGTAAAACTAGTAACATATATATACATATAAAACTAGTAACATATATTTGTATATCATCTTGATTTCTCAGGAAGTATTGAATGTATCTTCCTCAAATTTGGTACACAGATTCCCCTTGTTATCCAGTTGTGCAAGATACCTTTTTTGGTCCGATTCGAAAATCCAATATGGCCGCCAGGTGGCCATCTTGAGTTTCCTCTTGAAACGTAGGTATCGTGAATTCTCAGGAAATATTTCATGGATCTTTCCGAAATTTGGTACACAGGTCCCACATGGGGCCTAGTTGTGCAAGATACCTTTTTGATCCGATTCGAAAATCCAAGTTACGCTTCAAATTAATACGGTATTCCCGAGTTGTGACGTTGCATCACAAGAGTCGGCCGATCAAACGGTAGGGCATATTCTATATATTGACTATAGAGAATATCCATACTTTTACCTTCCATATCAAGGAGTTCAAATAACTCGGAATTAAAATGTATTTCTTCAAATTTTAAATCAGTTTTCTTTAGTCCATGCAGTTGCAAGTGAACTGCCCCATCCTTTCGTCTGCCGGCGGGTCGGCTACATGAAGGCACGTCACCCTTGTGACACAGTATCACAACTCGACAACTGTAGACTACTGCATGTTTCGATTCAAGGGAGATAATCAGGATTCAGACACTTTCAAAGTTTCAATATTACTGCGCGGACCGGATCCCTTCATTATTAAGTATTATACCATCTTACGATTTTCGAGCATGGTATCATAAAAGAGATATCTCAAACTAGCCCAGTAAACAGAACAGAATTAGCATTCGTTCCTAATTATAAAATCTTAAGTAAGTTTCATAGCTCATACCAAAGTGTCAAAGAGATTTGTCTTCGCTTCCTGTACCCAATGATGACACGTGAGTAGTATATAAAGGCTAAATTGAGTAACATTGACCTACTTAATGACGTCACATTGGGGAGGATATGAGGAGGAACTTGATCACGTGATGATCACGTGATCAAGGCATGTCTAGATGGTGGGTGTGGGTTCAAAATGTCGGCTGATGTGGGTGTGGGTGTGGGTTCAAAATGGCGGCTGATGTGGGTGTGGGTGTGGGTTCAAAATGGCGGCTGATGTGGGTGTGGGTGTGGGTTCAAAATGGCGGCTGATGTGGGTGTGGGTGTGGGTTCAAAATGGCGGCTGATGTGGGACGGGTTCAAAATGGCGGTTGATGTGGGACGGGTTCAAAATGGCGGCGCAAGGGAGCAAACGAGGCGGTGGGGAGGTCACGGGGAGAAAAAACCCTCACATTACCCTCAAAAAACGTCTAAGCCATATAATAATAATAAACATAATCTATAGGTGTTGTACCATGTTAATAGGATCAGTCTAGCATCTGTACCACCCTAGGGTCGAGTGTTTATTGTCCCGTGTATCTCCGCAAGAAAACAACAAACAAAATGGCGGCTCCAGGATGGTGTGGGGACGCCCTTTCCCCATCACGGCGTCGACCGTAGCGCCATCTGCACACATTGACGCAAGGGAGACAACTCGTGTACACCAAGACTATGGAAATAGCCGTGTTGGAGCTAGCGGAGCTACTCATGGGCCGATGGAGTTGTATGAGGTATCAAAGTGAAGCTTATGTGAAGGGGCATCTGATGGGCTGGGTGTGGGGTTGAACTATCGGACTTCTGCGCATGCGCGGTGGCCCAAAGGTATGAAAATAGCCGTGTTGGAGCTAGCGAAGCCCCTAATGGTCCAGTGGGGTCGAGTGAGGTATCCAAGTGAAGCTTAGGTGAAGGGGCATCTGATGGGTTGGGTGTGGGGTTGAAATATCGGCCTTCTGCGCATGCGCGGTGGCCCAAGGGTATGGAAATAGCCGTGTTGGAGCTAGCGAAGCTACTCATGGGCCGATGGAGTTGAGTGAGGTATCGATGTGAAGCTTATGTGAAGGGGCATCTGACTGGACTAGTGGGTTTGACATAGCGTCATTCTGCGCATGCGCATAGACGTTTTGGGATGTAGGGGAGTCCCTAATGATCCAATGGGGTCGAGTGAGGTATCCAAGTGAAGCTTAGGTGAAGGGGCATCTGATGGGTTGGGTGTGCGGTAGGAATATCATTCTGCGCATGCGCAGATGCAATGCGGAGCTCTCGTCCAATCAGAAGCGAGTATTTTGACCCGGTGCATTATGGGACATATCCAAGATGGCGGCACGTATGTTCAAGATGGCGGCACATCCGGTGTCGAAAACTGGCTATTTCTGTCGGGATGTGGTCACCTAGTGTCGAAAACTGGACCCTGTATGGATCCCGCTAGACGTGTTGGAGCTAGGGGAGCCACGAATGGGCCAATGGAGTCGTATGAGGTATCCAAGTGAAGCCTTCGTGAAGGGGCATCTGATGGGCTGGGCGTGGGGTTGAACTAGCGGCATTCTGCGCATGCGCAGTCTGGCCGTAGTATAGAAATAGACGTGTTGGGGTGGTGGTGGTCCCCTAGTGGGTCGATGGGATCGAGTGAGGTATCCATGTGAAGCCTAGGTGAGGGAGTTACACTAGGGTGTCGTATCCATTCTGCTGGGCAGGTCACGTGGGGGTTGTGACGTCACTTCCGGGGTTTTCAGTAAAACTACCTCCAAACATAGAAGAGTTCCTAATGTTTCCTCTTAGACGTCCGTATGTTCAACCGCCGGGGTGTTTTCCCGGCGCGGCTCGCCCCGGCCCCCCAGCGTGATCGCGCGCGCGAGTTCTCCGGAAGTGCGCGCGTCATCCCCGGCAGTGCGCGCGCGGACGCATGTCAGGTCAAAGGGTCACCTCCAGGTCAAACGGTCCAATGTCCAATGAGACAATGATGCGGCATCGCTATAGTCAGAGCTTGAGCACCAAAAAGGGGATTCTAGATGAACCTGGGAAAGATGGGCAGTTCCATTTGGACCAATCAGCGGTCGAGAAAACGAGCCAATCAGCGGTCGAGAAAAAGAACCAATCAGCAGTCGAACAATCAGCCAATCGAATTGGGGTACTCACGGTGTGTTTCGCTGGCGTCCGCTCCTACATCTGGGTTCTTGTACACCCGGGTAATGTTTTCTGGACATGGATGGGTTACCTTTGGCTCCATTCTAGGCCACTGATTGGCTAATACGGTGTTCAAAACCAGTTTCATGCATTATGCTCATAGAACTTATAGTAATAATCTATACGTGTTGGACGAGTCTCTTCACTCACCGTATACACGTACCTCAATGAAATGCCGGCTCCAAACCTAGACCAAAAACACGTACTTGGTCTGTAGGCTGATTTCATTGGCTCTCTATTTTACTATAGTGCTCTTGCATTCTAACCTTGATGGGTTATCTAGAACTTATAGTCATAAACATAATCTATACGTGTTGGACGAGTCTTCACTCACCGTATACACGCACCTCAATGAAATGCCTGCTCCAAACCTAGACCAAAACACGTACTTGGTCTGTGGGCTGATTTCATTGGCTCTCTATTTTACTATAGTGCTCTTGCATTCTAACCTTGATGGGTTACATTTTGGCCCCATCCTACACCACTGATTTCAGTTTGACTGAATCTCCACATTGGGCATTGATGCATTAGGAATAAAACACACAAGACAGGGTTTTTTGGTGAGATCTCATTTTTTTTTATTCAGTGAACAACAACAACGTGAGAACAACCACGTGAAAACTGAAGCCCAGAACAAGGGGCTTGTAATTAATTGAAGCCCAGAGCAAGGGGCTTGCACATTGAAGCCCAGAACAAGGGGCTTGTAAACTTAAGCCCAGAACAAGGGGCTTGTAATTAACTTAAGCCCAGAACGGGGCTTGTACATTAAAATGATGGGCGGCCCAGTCATAGACGAGTACATCGCGGTCCTCGGCGTTGGGGTACTCGTCAAACATCTGTACGATGGTAGATAAGGGTCTTCCCCGGCATCGATGGTACAGGTAAAACAAGCAATATTGTCCGCACACGCCACTGGTCAGGCTTTGCAACGTTTGACTGTTCCAACACCACGTCCCTGTGCCTTGATCCATGAAGTCTGTTAAATCGGGATGGAGGGGTGGCAGGCCGTACGGGTCAAAGTATTCGCCCTGCTGTTCTGTCAAGTAGACGGCCACCCAGTGTTCACCGGGCCGATCCATCGGGTCCGTGTTGAGAACGTAAGCAGCAGGATACATACGGTCTAATGGAAACACATCTCGGGCGAACACCCCTTGAAAGACCCTACGTGTCCCTGGGTCATTTTCCAGCACGGTGGTTATCTGGCCTGTATCCATGTTAGGTGGAGAAGTCACACAGCACGTTGCGCGCCTTGTCCACTTGAATGATGTTGTCAAACTCGGCGTAGCAGATCATATTGACGGTGGTCGCCAGGGCTCGTGCAAAGTGGATTTCCAACCGTAAGTTGCCTTGCTTGGCCAGGGCCAGCTGATGGTCGTTCTCTAAGGTGGGGGTTAGATCGAAACAGAACAACGTGTATCCGTTCGCGTAGTGCTCCCGACTGATGAAATTCCCTTCGTCCTGGTTTATTTGACCGGTGGCTGTAAACAGGCTCTGATAGGCTCGAATGAAATTCCTGCGCCCAAAGTTCGGTGTTAAGGCCGTGGCTGGCACCTGTTGTCCATCCACATGCAGGGCCACAAAATTGATGCCGAAATGCTGAAAGTCAAACGGATTCTCTGGGTAGGCTCCGCTGAAACTGGTATTTTCCACACAGGCCAGGATCAATCGCTTGGGTAGTTCCCCCAGGAACAGGTTTTCTTTGTTGGCGCCTATATTTCCAGCAGGCACAGAGAACACTTTGGTTTGTACACGTCGGATAGGGTACTGGGCTGGTTTTGTTTCCAAGGCTTTCATGTGTCCCAATTGAACGGCTGGATTCGGTTTCACTTTTCGGACATACAGGACTGCGTCTTTGATGACAATCTTATAGTCCGCTGCATGCCCCTCTACGTTAGTTGCCATCAAGGCGAAGGTCGGAGGCGCCCGTATCAGTCGGATTTTGATGGGGATCTTGTTCAAGAGGTACCGGTCTTGCATGAACATGTCTGCGTGCAGTCGACCCATCATATCCACCGAGGCACCGTTCGCAGTGAAAGCCTTGCGTTTGTTATATCCCACATTGTCCACCGTGTCCATGTGCTCGGGCGTGTCCTGGTAGAATAAAGCGGTTGTCAGCTGAGATTTTTTAGCCTCTCGGCCATACGACAACAGTGTCTCCATGTAGGCTCGATAGGGGTACGTGTTGGTGGAGTCACTGATGAGTTTGTCGCTGAGAAAAATATCCACCTGCTGAAACATCGAGTGCAGCCAGAGATTCGTCGGGCCCACCGTTGCGTGGTCAGCGATTCTGGTGCCAGCTCCATTGACCACCTTGGCTTTCACATACAAGTAGGTATGGGCTAAATCCACATAGGCCGTATCCGCATTACTGATGGTGAACTCGATGGGCCCGGTTTCGTTGAGAGCGGGAGATGCTCCACCCATAATCCTTGTTCGACACTGGTCTGTGTGGGCGGCACGGTCCACAAATCAAATTCACTGTTGGTGGAGGGGCAGGACTCGGCGTGGATCAAGGACATGTTTTAAGAAAAGATATCCTTTGTCTTTTTCGATGTGCGTCGTCGCTGGGTCGGTCGTCGACTGGTGCGTGGTCTCGGTGGGGCAGCTCTTTTATTCCCTACGGTGCGTTGTGCTTTGGCCACCAAGACGCCTCCCGCTTCTTTGGCCTGCCGTTTCAAGGATTCTTTGGGTGCCGTACCCCCCAAGACATCACCGGCCACTTGCAGTCCACTGCGTACCGCTTGTTTGCCGATTGCTTTCACCCCACGCGTCACCAAGGGCAAGAACGTTTTGACGATGCTGCCGAGTATGTTCCCCAGTCGATGTCCTCGTTGCATGCGTGCACCGCTAAAGACCGGAAAGCCACCCCTGGCCTGTTGGGCATAATAGTCCATATAGCTGCGTGCATCGCACTCGTAAGGTACTTTCATTATGCAAAGTGGGGAGCACGTGCTTGTCGAAAATGAAGTGTCAGCACCACTTTTTCTCGTTCGAATGCCACCGGTCGTCCCGTGTCATCTCTTATATCCACCGTGATCGTGTTGATGTCAGTTTGTCGTACGGGCAAGTAGAGCATGTGGGTGAAACTGTGGGTGACTTGACCTCCATACGTCTTTTTAATGGGGACCACCCGTAACAGAGGTGTGTTGATATCGCCACGATGTGGTTGTCCACCACGTCCGAGTAGACATAGAGTCCGTACATACCCGACTTCATATCCATCGGCATCTCGCCATGGTGTTCGGTGGGACCAGCGAACGTCTTTAGATCGAAACCCAACATTTGCTGTAGGATAGGACTCAGTACGACACTCGCCTTGCCTGTGACGATAAGCTCTGCCTTGTCGTTGTGTGCGTTGTAATCGAAGTCCACGTGATTCTTGAAGGGATAGGCTTTGATGGGTTTTGAAATATTCGTCACCCCCGTAGCGCCTTATAATGCAACAGTCTTGACAGCCCACCCATGAACTCTTTGGGGGTATCGTATTGGCCTTCGGGCAGGGTGAGTAGGGTGTTTTTGCCTTCGTAGGTCACCTCGTACCACACTTCATTGGCTCGCACGTTGTACCACGAGTAAGGGTATTGGATATCCACGAGGCCACATTCCCAGCGTCCAGGTAAATGCAACGGTTGCGGTAACTGGGTGACGTACTTGGCCACGGTGTTGTCAGGAAACACATCCAGCGAACAGGTAAAACATGGCGACTGAGCTGTCCTGCTGCTGCTGTTGGTTTTAATAGATGTTCCAGGCCTTGGGCGGTTGCGTCCGGCGTCGTGTTCGTCGCGTTGACTTGCTACGTGTCACGGCTCTGGAGATGTGGGGTGTCCTGATCGAGGGTGGTTTTTTAAAGGTCTGAAAAGAAGGTTCTCGTTGTGGTGGTGGTGGTGGAGTTTTGGGGGGTGACTCCGGTTCCCAGTCGGCTTCCCAAGAAGGTTGTGGTGAGAGTCGTGGTGCACGAGTCGGTGAGTCACGCTGCATAAAGGCCCAGCGGTGGGGGTTCCCCACCAATTCCTGTGGTACATGCATGTCTTTCAGGCCTTGAGCGAAGACATCCCATCCTCGAGGATCCGTGTGCGACCTGCGTTGACGCATCAGATCATTCACTAAATCCGTCATGTGGGTCCCGGGGGACCACCTGATTCTGCACCAGGAGTTCGCCTTTATCATTCCAAGTCATGTTAGGATTCTGTTTCATCCGTTGTAATACCAGGCCAGCTTGTTTCTTGAACGATGCAGGTACACTCTTCAGCACTTCGTCTTCCATCCACTGTGGGGCTGTGGGGGCTACCCCACCCGGCTGTTGGAAACGGTGCTGAGGTCGGCGGTCTGTCACGTGGTGGTGGTGGAGGTGGTGGTGGTGGTGGTGGTGCTGTTGCTGGGGTAGAGCGAGTTTTGTATTGGTCCATGAACGTCATGTACCGTTGAAGCGTCTCATTGTACCGTTGTACTTTCTCACTGTCGCTTAACCCCGGTCTCTGTAAGATCTGTTGCATCTCTCCATCGAGGGTGTTTATGGTCTTCACCGTAGGTGGGACAGGGTAGGGTGATTGGAGGTTTTGCAGGAACCGTGGTTCGACGAGGACCATTTTTTTCGTGTGGTTCATTGTCGGCCGAAGAGTCCACCCAATACTGGACCCAACACGGAAGCGGCCAACGGTGCTAAGATGGCCCCGAGAAAGCCGCCTTTCTGTAACACCTTTTTCTTTTGTGTTTGAGGGACCCGCTTGTGGACTAGGGTTCGGAGACCTGTCTTATGCTTGGCCAACTTGGTCTTCTGAGCCGGAGTCAGTGGTACGTTGCCTTTTAACAGGTTGTACCCGATCTCGCACAGACAGCGTACAAGGTCAGGGTCCGCACCGCGTACAATGGTTCGGACTAACTCGGGTGGGGCCGTCTTCAATACACGGAGCGTGGGAGCGTGCTTCCGTACTCGCGCAGACATCCTGTACAACTAATGCCAGAACCCACAACGCTGCTCTTTTTATCTACCTCAGAGACAAAGTCAACCCTGCTGTGGTATTCATTCTTTTTATTATTCCCCATCATCAAACACACAGACCCCAGCTGGGGGAGCCACTGTGGGTGTGTTTACATTATTTTTGCATGTACACGTGGTGGGCCTCTCCGGGAAAGATGCCGGTCCGTAGTCGAAGGTGGTCGGGGGTGGCTTGCTTGAGGTCGAAGAGCATATACCCGTGCTGAGGGGTTGTGGCATCTTTGAAGGCTTCCAACGCAAACGGTGTGCGGCCGGGATACATCTGTCTCGCCAGGTGCAGCAGTTGAGTGGTATCTCTCGGGTTTTTGAAGACCACCAGGTAGTGGGCATTTAAGCTGATATTCCGATGTTCTTTGTTTTTACTGAACAGATTCTGCACAATGTAGATGATGCTGAGCCGTCGATGATGGCTGCCTTTGGTAAAGAGTTGGGTGACCCGCGCATCCGTCTCCGCCATGAGATCATCCAGAACCACCAAGGTGTCGGGTTCCAAATCGGCCAGGTTGGGTAGGCCTTCCACGAACGTGATATGGGGCATTGCTGCATACGCTTCCTGCCATTCTCCGTAACACCACACGACTCGAGCAATGGGTGGGGTGATCATGCTGTCGGCGTGTTGAAGGAGCTTCCTGACGAAGTGCGTTTTGCCGGAACCCGTCGGTCCTGCGATGACGCAAGTGAAGGGATGCTGCCACCCAGGGTCCATGGTTCGAGGTGTATCCGTTGTCGTGGTAACCCGCTCTTGTAAATTTCGTACGAGTGAACTGGAGTGGTGGTGGGTACAACGTCGGTCGTCGTTGTCTGTTCACTGTTAGGGATGATGATGATGGGGGTGGGTACAACGTGGGTCGTCGTTGTCGGTTCACTGTGAGGGATGAAATCCGGTGGGTGTTCAGACGTAGTGGGCGTACTTGGTGTAGGTGTAGAGCTTACACTCGTTGTGGCTTGTACAGGGGGTGTGGTGGTGATGACTGGGCTCGATACGACTGGTGCTCTCTGTAGACCGGTTTCACTGGTGGCTGGTGTTCTCAGTTGGTTAAGTAACGTGCTGACATAGGCTACGTCGTAAAACACACCTCCGTACAACACACTCAGCAGGGTTAGCAATAGCACCCCAAAGCCCACTTGTGCTTTGCGCGTTTTGGGAGACGCTGTGTTCAGAGGCAGCTGCTGTTTGTCCATAGCACTGTGGTCGGACGTGGAATGAAGGAGGACGGCAGTCGTGTCTGGCTTTATAGTCGTTTCACCTGATTGGCAGCGACCCAGGAATTGAAGGAACTGGGCCAACCTTGCCATTTGACGAAATGAAACAGTTTGCCACGTCGACGTTCCGTTTTCAAAATCTGCTCCACCGTGTAGTAGTCTTGCTGTGTTTTTACGACAGGCTGTAATTCCGTCTCGTAAAACGTCCCCAGCAACGGTTTCCCTTGGAGATCTTCCAGTTCATAGACTCGCCGCTGTCGGGGTAGGCGCCGTTTAATCAGGAAGTGCTCATCGCTCCAGTTGGGCAAGTAACTTTTCTCGAACTTGCCCTTGACTTTACTGATCCGTACAGGGTCCCCGACCTTGTACACCGCCTTCGTCGTTCGCTGCGATGGCCTGGGGTACAAGACACGCCGGACTTGGGCTTCATTGCGTTGGGTCACGGTAATGGGGGCTCTCTCTATACTCCGATGATAGGCTCGATTGTAACCCCTCACCAGTTTCGGGAGAACATCGATGTACCGCCTTGTATTCTTATAGGTGAAATATTTATACATGCGGCCTTTGAATGTCCTGTTGAACCTTTCCACCACGGAAGCCTTGGTCTCGTTGTACGTATGGAAGAAAAACACCTTCTGTTTCTTGAGAAAGGCTTGGAACGGTCTGTTGAGGAATTCCGTGCCTTCGTCGGTTTGCAAATATAAAGGTTTGCGCCCGGTCTTGAAGATGTCTTTGAACGCCGCTATGAGATTTGCCCCCGTTTTCGTCCGGATGGGTACCAACCACGCATACTTGGATAGGATATCGATGCACGTCAAGATATACCGATTCTCATCGTTGTGTTTGGCAAAGGCGCTCATATCGACCAAATCCGCTTGCCACTGGGCATCTATTCCTCCCACGATGACCCGGTTCCGTAGAAAATGGCGACGGACAGATCGATGTAAGGTATAGGTGTCTTGTCTTCTTAACCAATCTCGGACTTGGGCACGTTGTATCCCCTGGGGTTTGGCCGCTCGATAGAGAGCCGACAATGCGCTATAGGCCGCCGGACTGTCGGGACTGTAGTATAAGTTATCCAACACCTTCTCCCAGCGCTTCATGGTGACAAAATGATGATGCACCCTGGCTCTATCGTTTATTTATAACGGGTATATCTTGGGCCAGAGTTTATTTCTGATTTTCTTCATTGGCTTTCACAGTGTCCATGGCAAATGACCAGTCCAACTCGTCTGATGACCGCTTGATAAGCACTTCATCCACATCTACCACGGCATCTTGCAATGCAGACCATAGATCAGGGTGAAGGGTAAAATGCACTGTACCCCCATCTAGCCGAGCCAATTGAGCAAAGAAAGGGCCGCGTCGGATGTACACATCGTGACACAAGTGGATGAGGTCGCCGTCCAGTTCACCAGACAACACCCGTTTGAATTTGGTCCAGCCCTCTCGGGACAGACGAATGTGAGCCGGGCACGGTTGTGTAGGGTCCGTGTCTCCCACCACCTCCTCCATGATATCGACCGTATCCGCATACACGTGCAGGAAAACCTCGGGGGTAAAGCTGAGATACGCCAGTATCATATGCACCGCCATGGTCAGTACGTGAATGGTACCAGAGTTGACTGTTTCTCGTATTTATAGGGAGAACCCCGTGAGATCAAAAGGATCAGGTGGTCATATCACTGGGCTGACTGAGTCTAGCCGGGTAATCAATGGCATCGTCGTCGGGTTCATGTAGTTGTTCATTGGGTTCTGCCGCCGATTCTCTCAGGGCACGAGCCCACGCCAACTCGTCTGATGACCGCTCGTCCGGTGTAAACAGCTGGTCCACAATAGGCACCACTTTCTCCACGGCTGACCACAGATCGGGGTCTAGGGTGAAGCCTCGCGTAGCATCTTGGTAGCGGCCCAGACGTGGGAAGAAAGGTCCACGGTATACGTAGATGGCATTGTCTATGTGGATGACGTGTCCGTCGAGCTCGCCGCTCAACACCCGTTTAAATTTGATCCAGCCGTCACGAGGTAGCGTCACCGTATTCGATACGGTCTCAGCGGGCGACCAGCAAACTCCACGGTCTTCCACCAGGGTGACTTTATCTTCATAGACGTGTAACCCCACCCGGGGTGTAAGGGGCAGGATGGCTCGTAGGACGGGTGGCATGCTTGGTCCAATGTCGAACGGTGAATGACACACACTCTGTCTGACCCTCGTATTTATAGTCCCACTGTCAATACCACAGCGCCAGGGTCAATAGGGCACAGACTAGTGTGAGGCCAACCAGCCGGCTCTGGTTCCGGCGTGAGCGCTCCTGGTGCATAGCGCGAGCATCAAGGATCGCTGTCATAGTCCAGTAGTGGTGAGTGATGGCACGCCTCTCCATCGAGTGCACTCTGTGGAGGACCGCTTCTGTGAACTCGTTCAGGATCTGGCGTCGTCCCTCGTTGTCGTTGCCATCTGCAAACATGGACCGGACCACTGCTCGGTAACCCGTGAATGAATTCACCGCGGTGGCATGCTGTAAAATGCGAGTCGCATAGGGCTGGATCTCCGTCATGGCTCTGCAACCGTAGAAATGAAGGTGTGTGATGCCGAGGGACGTGTTTTGTAGACCAGGTCACACATGCGCGCCTAGCTCTACGGGTGTAGTCCGTGATACGTACTATTCTGATGGGTTAGTCCAAAATAGAGAGCAACAACAACAACACAGATTACAGATTAATCCTTTTATTATGCGTGAACATCATAGGAATGCATGTACTGACCTGTCTGTGGGGGTTTCCCACAATGGCGTTCACCTTCGTGTCTTTTCGGGCACGTCCGTGTCTTTTCGGGTACGTCCGTGTCTTTTCGGTAAAGTCCGTGTCTTTTCGGTAAAGTCCGTGTCTTTTCGGATCGGTGACGTCCGTGTCTATCATCCGGGCACTTCGCGTCTGCGCCTGCATTGGGTATGTATCAGGGTCTTCATACGCGCACGCAATGCGGCTCAGTCGTACACCAGTACACCAGTCTCGATCCTCGACTTGGGGTAGAGTGTGCTAAAAATAGATTACCAGCTAGCGTGCTATAAAAGGGAAGCGGCCTTGCCATTTCATCAGACACTCTATCAACCACCAAGATGTTCACTTGCACAACTTGCCAGAAGCAGTTTACTCGTCTAGATAATTTACGACGCCACGAGGCCTCCACCCACAACGATGGACTGTATACTTGTATAACCTGCGCACGGTCATTTAATCGGGAAGATGCTTTACTGCGCCACGAACGTTCAATTCATGGGCCACCCAAGCGTCCATGCGAGGATTGTGATCAACTCTTCAAACGACGCAGTCAGTTGCTGCGACACCAACGGTTGATTCATGGTCCGCCTCTACGGTTTGAGCGACAACTTCCTACTGAAGAGGAGCCACGGAAGGTGAGATCCAGTGAAGATAAGCCCGGGGAGACGAACGCCACTGGTGATGCGATGAAGGAGAGCCCGCCTATACCCACAGTTCAGAAGAGCCTGAATATCCAGCCGGACCCCAGCGTTACGGTTTCGAGTCCTGACAACATCGAACATTTTCTGGTGGAGCCCATAAATGTTCCTAGCGATCTCTTACAGGACAACCATCCAATCAGTGACATCGATCGGCGCCATTGGTCCATGACACGGTACTGTTTCCACCCTCAAGATATCTACAATTTCCCACTGACCAACCGCTTTCGGGTACATCTTACGTCACAAAATGACGGACCAGTTACAGTATTATTATCCCAGTGCCAACAACCATGTGTTTGACCAGCCGGTCACCATCATTAACCGGGGGTAACTAGAGACGATGCTGGAGATACTGGACACCGTGGAACCCTTGAGATGGGCGCATCGTCAACGCCCCAACATTCAATGGGTGGTAGAGAGGGTAACCAATGTCACGTTTTTCCTGACCAAGCTGACCGATCACCCCCATCGGTTGAATGCATCACCCGTGCACTGATGAATATCATGCCATACACACACTCTATGTCTACATGCTGCTCGCTGACTTGAGCTCAGTAAACCCTTGTACCTAATGTGACAATGTGTTAAATAATAAAACATGGTGTTTGATATTTCAATTTGTTTTGCTGTGAACATACTAAACATACCCAGGGCGGCTCCCCCAGCCTGGGTATGATGTAACATTGGGGTAATAAACTATATAAACATTGCTGAACTTGTTGTTATTCACGACAACCGCTATCCGATTGTATAATACTCCGCGCGCGTCACACACTTGTGACGCTAGTTCAAACCCACTAGTCCAGTCAGATGCCCCTTCACCTAGGCTTCACTTTGATACCTCACTCGACCCCACTGGACCATGAGTAACTCCCCTAGCTCCAACACGGCTATTTTCATACCCTTGGGCCACCGCGCATGCGCAGAATGCCGATAGTTCAACCCCACACCCAGCCCATTAGATGCCCCTCACATAGGCTTCACTTTGATACCTCACTCGACCCCACTGGACCAGTAGTAACTCCCCTAGCTCCAAAACGGCTATTTCCATATCCTTGGGCCACACGAGTTGTCTCCCTTGCGTCAGTGTGTGCAGATGGCGCTATGATCGACGCCGTGATGTGGAAAGGGCGTCCCCACACCATCCTGGAGCCGCCATTTTGTTTGTTGATTTTCTGCGGAGATACACGGGACAATAAACGCTCGACCCTAGGGTGGTACAGATGCTAGACTGGTAATATTAACATGGTACAACACCTATAGATTATGTTTATTATTATTATATGGCTTAGAGGTTTTTTTGAGGATAATGTGAGGGTTTTTTCTCCCCGTGACCTCCCCACCGCCTCGTTTGCTCCCTTGCGCCGCCATTTTGAACCCACCACCACCACCCACAGGTCGCCATTTTGACCACCCCACACCCAGCCCATTAGATGCCCCTTCACATAAGCTTCACTTTGATACCTCACTCGACCCCATGGGACCATTTTATCTAGGGACTACTTTTTCTCCGCGGAAGCAGACCGAATCACCGCCAGACATGACCGCATCACCGCGGAGGAATACATCTTTGACCTGGGTCACGTGATATGCAAATTTGGAACTCTCCTGTGCTGGAGGTAGCTTTTTGGTCAGAGGTCAAAATACTCGCTTCTCATTGGCTGTGTGACCTCCACGTGACCTCCACAAAATATGCAAATTTCTGAGGTCAATTGGACTCAATTTACCCTTTGTATACTACTATTGTGATTATCTACAAGCAGCCAAAATATAAGAAAAAGTAGAAAAACATTAAATAAAATTTTAAAAAAACCCCAGAGGAATATTCATGGGTATGAAGGCACCGAGGTGGAGGTGCCAGAAGTCGATGAGCCTGCTGCTTGACGCAGATACTGATGCAGAGGCTGCTGGCACTAAGAATCTACATACTGATTTGGAGAGACCACCCAATGGCAGTTTGGCTGAAAGCTCGGTCGTTGATATTCCGGTTGCATCCCAGGGAAACCTGGGAGAGGAAGAACCCACCTTTTGGGATCGTGTTGTAACATCGGCCATTATAATGCCCATGCTGCATCAATCGGAGATGCCAGACAGGAACACTCAAACCAGGTGTACACAACCATGCGCCCCTACATCAGAAAATAAGGCATGCCAATCCTTGAACAGTATAACCTGATGCCGCTTGAAATTAAGGGCGATCGCAGGCACCTATAGACATTATGAAAACCCAAGCGTCACTTGGAAGAGGATATGGGGTTACCACCCAAAGAAGCTGTGAACAATGGGGTTAAAATGTGAAAAGAGGAAAAGTCGCCATTACAGTATCCTGGACTGTCCGAAGACGCTTATTGGTGTGAATCCGCGCAAATGGATGATGAACACCGACAAGAGTGAACATGACCGAAGTGGGGTTTGACATGAGCAGTTTCTCAAATGTTCGGCTTAAGATTGGACAAGAGCACCAGGACTGAAGATTGACACCACAACTTCTCAAATTGGGGTTTCTGATTCGACAAGAGCAGCCGACGATGCAAAAACAAGCGCATAGATACGTTAACTGTGAACTGTGTGTAGGGGACGTTAAATTAGATATATTATACCTGTGTATATATGTGTTGGGGATGTTAAATTAGATCTAACATCAATACCAGTTAATCCAAGGTGATTTACATACGGTACTCCGGTAATCTGTTGGAGGTACTGTATCGCCAATTGATATTTACTGGAGTACAGGTATAATACACGGGAAAAAATTCTCCCCAGCTTCAAAATAACGAGTGAAAAACTGTATCAATTTATTTCACCTCCGGAGAAAGTTGATTTTGCATGCATCTTCCACTCGCTCACTACTATTTCTATATTATCTACAACTTGCCTGAAGCTAAACTCATATAGGACTATATGGATAAATTGATTGTGTGTTATCAATCAACAAATCTGCTTTATTACAGCTGGGACAGCACTCTCATACTACCAAGTATGTTCTTCGTTTTTCACCAGGCTGGTACTTGAATTTCTCATTAATAACATCCATGTGAAAGGAGATGGTATGGTAAGGCGGGGTTTTTGCCCACAGCCAGCCGACCCATACAGGAATGTAGATTTCTTTCGCCATGCAATCACAATGCAATGTACATCTTGTCCACGGCGTCAACTGTCAATCAACGGACTAAATGTTACGATGAAAAAAGGCCATATGTTGACGTTATTATTTCACGACGTTGCAGTCGATTTTACATGCACATATTGGAGAATAAATATACAATTTAGGCGAATATATTGCGGTTGTAACGGGTAGCGAGTGATCGTTCGATTTCAACTTTTGACTAGCCCGTAATGTCCACACGGTAGAGTGTCATTGGTAAACAATATTTATTTTACTTTTAATTGGTTCATACTGATAGCCTAATATCTTATTTCAGACATACTGAAAGCATTTTTTTTTTTTTTTTTTACAAAAATGAGAATGATTGAAATAACTTGTTGACGTCACACATGTTCCCCTCCTGGGATTCGAACCCGTTAAAGAAAAAGAGTCTCTTATGATCCAACGGGCGTATCCACTACACCAAGTCATACGAACAACTGTAACAGGCTATTTTTCAATTTAATCTATACTTACGAAAACTTCAAACGTTATGATTCATAACTTTTCATTTTTTAGCATGAAGGACTCCTTGAACCAAAACATTTTTCCAGCAGTGGGGGATATAATGTTACCGCACACCAGGATAAATGGCGTTTTGGTCCAAGGGATCCTCGTCTAAATGTGTGTCTGAAGGACTCGATTTAGACCCTTTTTTCACGAAATAGCACAAGCTGTGGATTTCAGTTTCGTGTCATAACTATAATCATAATGCAATCACACTAACACTTTCACATATTGTGTACTTATATTTTCTCTTACCGTTACATTAGAACAAGTATTTTTAGGACATATTATAATTGTCCACCCCTTTGGCTGACCTATATCTGTTCTCTTATGGTTACGACTATATGCAAGCACATTCAAAACCGATAATTTCAAAGTCCACTCCTTTTCATTCACCAAACGCTCTATAGGCGATCTTCTCGCTGTGGATAATCGCTATATAAATGACGCAGTGAAGGATATATATCCACCTTCACTGGCTCTGAAGAAAACTACAGATAGTCCTATCGGAATATCATATTTAGACATACATCTCCATACAAATGAAGCGGGCCTTCTCTCTTGTCGACTTGACGAGAAAAGAGATGATTACAATTTCGACATCCTAAAGCTATTCCTTTCCCGATAGCAATATTCCACTGGGACCTCCATATGGCGTATACCAGAAGTCCATAAAACTAATACTTTTGCATGCATATACATATTTCGCCTATAGCATTTGTTGCAGAAACTTATGAAACAGGGATCTACCACAAAGCGCCTCCACTCAAGTTTCTCAAATTGGGTGATGCATATCACATGCTAATAGCAAAGTACAAGCTTAGCATGCAAGATTTACTCATCCACCCTCAATCATCATCACTCACTCACTCACTCATCATACTCTCACCCTCATTTGAAACTGATCACATACTTCAGGAGTAAACAAAAGGCGAAAGAGAGTTGTATTAGAAAAAAAACAATATTTTAATTCTCATATCTTTTTCCAGAGACATCATTGAGAGACATCGAGACAAACTTCAAGTCCTACAACCTTATTCCGATTGGCCAATATACCACAGCATATTTTCCACCAATGGTTATCCCGAAGGTTTCAACCAATGGTTTCATCAGCGCTTTGCATACTAACCAATCAGTGGAAAGTTTGAAGAAAATGCATCCAATAGGATTTGAGCATATGAAATTCAAACAGTCGAGTGCTTGTACCAGGTGCCAACCTTTATATGCTCAATATCCCAGAGGGGGAAAAATCCACAAAATACAATATTCTCTCTCAAAAAAAATGGACAACTACACTTAAAATATATATACATATGGAAAGAAAATACACAACAGGGAAAAAATCTAAAATATCACTGCCATCACTATGCCAAGATTCAGCTCAAAGATAAAACATGAGCAAAAACCTGCATCTCTGATTTTACAAATACATTGAATACAAATGAAAGCACCTCGCCAACAATGAACAGTATACGTTAAAGCTTCACACAAAATGATTACGCTGAACATGGACATAATATTACCAGAGATGGTTACTTATAACTGGTTAAAGATAACTGCCTCTGTAAAGCTGAGGTAAAAATGTCAATTTTTTTTTGTAAAGTCAGGCGTATAATAAACTATGAAAATTCTGTCCAAGGTGAAAATGGACATATATATCTGCATTGAGTGATATTAACAAATAGTTATTTATAAATAATACACAACATATTTTGTTTCTATTTTAATAATAGACGGACTATGGTTACTTTCACTGTAAAATTATTCTTATGTAGCTATGTAACCTGAAGATTTTGAAGTGTGATGAAAGATTAATCAAAACTTATTAGACAAACATGATACCTTGTTTACCTCCATTTTAGAGAGGTAATTATCCCAAACCTGTGTAACGATGTATTTCTGTTGTCGGCATGTATTAATAATTAGGACATTTTGTTACAATGTATATCAGATTGAGCTTTAGTTTTCCATCTTTTTTGTGAAGTTCATGCAGAGATTACAATCAAAACAACTAGCTTTTGAAAACACTACTTTGTTGTGCACTGTGTGAAAGTCGGCCGCTTACACAATTTTGAATTGACCAAACACTGTCCTTGTCCCATTCATGAAAGTATAATCTAGCCGTGATTGGCTCATATGAAGGTCAAATGTGTCCCTGAATAATTATGACAAAGAGGCCAGATATCAGATTAGGAAGGTCAAAATTGGGAGTTGTATTTCTCCTTCAGCCGGACCTTGACACTGTTTTTTAGTACATGTCATATAGACAATTTTCACATGAAACATGACATCTGACTGAATTATATAACCTACTCCGCATCACTACTTCCAGTTTATGTACTAAAATGGCTCGCCGATTTCACAGTTAATCTCTTCTAAAAAAAGCTTCTTTCCAACATTGTTCGACTGCTGAGGTCATCCTTAAAACTTGTCTGTTGGGCGTAACCAAACCCAATCTCCGAAATTTGGGTAAGTATGGTGGATATTACATATTTTTTAACATACGGCACTAAAATTTACAGGAAATAGCTATGATTTTAGAATGAAGTGAAATAAAGATCTGGCAGATAGGCCAGTAAGAAGTTTTGGGTAAGGAATAATTAGGTGGGTAGGTAGGGTTATGCCCAACGAACATATTTTTGCTGATGGCCTTAATAGAATATTATTATTATAATGTTTATTGATATGGTTACCAATGTGTATTGTGTTCATATCAATAAAGACATGATTAGAATTGCCTATCATTGTAAATGTAGTGCAATTGCAGACAAAGGAGGGACCAATCATCTGGCAACATGTCAGTCATTTTCTTTGACACATCCCTCCCCTGTGTGTATTGAGATCACCTTTGATATTTTCGACACAGGACACTGATCAGTCAAACAGAGTTTAATATCTCATGAGAAGAGTAATAATAGACTCAAACATACATGTAGTGGAATGGTGTCAAGATTACATTTCTGAGCTTCAAGTCAAATATATCAATAACCAAACATGAACAGGACAGGACTGACTAGTGACAAATTATATTTTCTAACTTAACATACCCTTATCCCACCCTTCCAACAAATACACAGAAATGTGAAACAAAACTACACAATGGCAATACATAGAGAATAAACCCTGTAGGTTAATTTCATCAGCTGCATAGACATGATTGAGGATTCACTTTATAAACCTATTAGTGTTTATTTCTAGGAATATCAAAAGACTTGATCACACAAAACATAACTGGTTCTTTTATGTACAAATGTGAAAATCTCAGTAGGTTTTATTATTATGTATGCCCTATCATATAATATAATTAACTGCTCTATGGGCGTGTCTTAAGAAAATGCCCAAACTCCATAATTTTTCAACATGAGGAAATTTTACTACATTCAACTATAAAAATTGTTTTTTGTTTTATAAATTTTGTATTTCAAATACCATGTATAATTTATGCACATTTATATCTCTGTGTTTTAATTGAGTTTTTCTCTGTAGACCTATGAAAATGATGGTACACCAGTACATCCACCAGGAACTGCCTGATGATTGGACATTTTTTTTTTTTTTTGAATTTCACATTTTAAATACCTTGTTTAATTCATTTGTACCTATATGCAGACAAACTATTGTCTGTCTCACATTCCATGGGAATGTGATTTTCAGTAAAATATCGGAGCCAATCCTTTTTTAGAGCAGTGAAATTCCTTGCAGTATCAATATGTAATTTGTGCATTATTATGATACAATTTCAAGGAAATCTATTCAGAATCAAAGAAAATCTCCAATACATCTCCTCGCATGTTACATTCAAAGAACAGTGATGTTGTGCTCGCGATATTGTAACATTGGGGCTGGACTGTATGACGCCAACATGCAAAATTGTCAGGGCAAAGTTCATTTTGGTGAATTTGACCCATGTTTCGGTTGGATTTTCATGAAATTTCAAGATAAGAATGCACAAGCCACAAAACATATTCAGATGATGTGCAAAATTCAATTGCTCTGAGAAAATTTGCCTCCGATATATTGTCGCAAATCCCGTTAACCTTGTAATGTGAAACAGACACTAGTATATGTTTAAATTATAATTCTTGTTTTTCTCTGTATGGTCCCTCCGAATATTCATCAGGAACTGGGTCGTCAACCTTCTCCCGTTTAAAGAAACCTTTGTTGAGTAAAGCATCATTACATTCCTCCCTATTCATCTTGGACAGATCAATTTTCTGAAAAGAAACACAAAGGAATTCAAGGTTATATGCGAGTTTGATATATTAGTCTCACAAGCTGCAGAAGCAATTAATATGCAAATATTATAGCATACCTTCAAGCTAAAGATTGGTTGATTGGTTGTTTGAAGTTTAACGTCGCACCTAACCTTATTGGTCACACGGCGATGATGACCCAAACAAACATACCCTAGCAAAAACCTAACCAAAACTAAAATAAAATTTGAATTTCGAATTTTGAAAATTTAGGCTCTTCAGACACTGGTGATCACTATGGATCGTCAGAGAGCCTAATTTGTTTGGCACTTTAATCAACCTCCTGTGCCAGACAAACATGGTATAGTAAACCATGCTGCCCTAAGCTGAAGGGCTTCAAGCTAAGGATACGTTCCAGGCCCAGGCCCATGGGGTTTACTTTAAGTTGGTTGCTATCCCACACAACCTTCTCCACAACTGTAGTGTACAATCACAGGTACCCCCATTCTACAACACACCCAAAACACTCTCCCACATCACCCAAATTTACTGTCCCCATTATGCCATAATTCCGCATCTCAATTACGCAATGTTGCCTCCTACCCCACAAGTTCCTGTTCTCTTTATCCCATGCACTTGCACTCACAACTTCACCCTCCCAGCCACCGATCCTTACCCCCATCACACCACATCTCAATCATCTCACTTTCTCTTTTCTCCCTACTACTCTCAATTCCACATTTGGCTGCACAAACACTTTATCCTCGCACTACCCGCTCTGCCCATCCCACTTACCCAAACACACCCGCTCTGCCCATCCCACTTACCCAAACACACCCGCTCTGCCCATCCCACTTACCCAAACACAACAACCTTCTATAATAAATTTGATCACCCCCACATTTTTGGGAGAGAAGTTTCACTTTCTACGATAGAATTGTTAGGAGCCCACACCATGCTTACAGTCCATCTTCCATATGAGCATCAAAAAGACAATGGAGAACAATAGTATGTCTGGGAACAATACAGGATTTTCAGTAATATTAATATCTGAACAATAGCATCTTATGCTGAGTAAATTTCTAGCCTCACAGGCACTGGCACATCAGTTTTGTCCTCTGCCTCAATCCTTTTTATTGACCACAGCAAAACAAAAACTTCCTACATTTTTGTTTTTCTTCATTTTTACACAATTTTCTCTCAAAGTGTCACCAAAATAAAGTTCTTAGACGTTGAGTCAGTGTCTTCTTTTATTTGAATGAAATAGTATTGTTGTAGGCGGACTCAAAGAACCTTGTTGGTTGCAAGGAAATTATATTAAGCTACTGCATTTGTGTGCCAGTTAAGACGAATATATTTGGTCTGTGCGAGAGAAGAACCAAATAAAGAGATAAAAAAAATGCCTCCCTCCCTCTCTCGTCACTTTTTTTCTTCAAAAAGTGCTTGAGTAGCTAGAGATTAATTTTATCCAGCCTACATGAGAGATCAAATGTTCTATTCCCCCAGACTGCCTAGATGAAGGAAGAAGGTATGCAGCTCTCTGGACGGATTATTCTTACCTCCACTACCTGGTCATCCTTATTCAATAGGAGTAAGTCTGGGTTGGCACCTGATACAGCCTTGAACTCCACATTATGACTGGACATAGTCAAGGACAATCTTCATATCTTTATCTCCATATTTAACTGAAACAAGGTTCAATCTACCTGGACCTTTTTGGTGAATCGATCGAGTCGTCGTTTCTAGTTTTGAATCAGCATGTCGTTATCTGAAACCTGCACTTTCTGCTTCGACACCCGATGTCGATATCAGTGTGACATCAAAGGTAGTCTGGCCAGCAATGAAACCTCGCAGCCGATTGGCTTAATGAGCTGGCAGAACGTGCTTACTGATAGGTTTGATTTAGAGAAACGCCCCAGAGTGATTTATATCCAGAACTGATATGGGTAACCGACCAAGCCAGTTTATCGATCCTAACGTATCGATTGATACATCGGCTTGTGAGGATGGGTTCATCCAGGCCATGGTACAAATACCTATCAATAATTTAATCTAGTATTTTAATACCAAAATTCAAGTTAATCTTCTAAAGTGAGTCTTCTGTATGGGTCACAGCGCTGTTTTGGATGTTTTTGAGAGGTTATTTTCATTTAATCTCGAAGATAATGGACCTTTTGGGATGAAACTTGGCAACAGACATCTGCTACTCAGAACTGATCTTTAACATATTTTCAATGTTTATTGGTGCTTCCATCTTCGCGTTCAGAGCGTTGAGAGATCAACAGAATTAGCATTTCAGTAATACCTGTGAGGAAGCTATTTGGACACTTCAGAATCAAATGGTATTATTTTTTTCATGCAGCTATAATTGATCATATAATTCATCGACTAATTATTCATATGCTGTTTATTTCATTGGCATATGTTTATGAATTTAAAATAATTTTTATCGCGAAAAACCAGAGGATATATTCCAGGTACCCCTAAAGCATCAAACAAACCAGCAAGTCCCATTGACAATGCATGGAGGCAGGGGCACTCTTGCTGCAAATTCCTCGTGCATTTATTTCTTGTAGTGCCAATTGTCAAAACTGATACAAAGACTTGAAGAAGAGTATCTCCTTGATAAATGCAAGGTATTGTAAACACATTTGGTGCATTTGTGCAATTTCCCGCCAAAATTTGAAATAAAAAATAGTTCATATTTTGACAGAAAAAAAAGGTCTTGATGTCTGAAATTTTGAACACTGATGAGTTTCAACTTGTCCATATGATATCCATGAACATTGTGCGTGGAATGACAGCAAGTGTCCAAAATAGCACCCGTCCAAAATACCTCTCTCACCCGTTCAACAAACTGTAGGAATATGAATTTATAATGAGATAACATATTCGAATGAACATATTCCAAATTTTGAGTTCATATCAATGTGAATGTATAATTTCAAGGTCTGAGCAATGGATTTATTGGAGTAATTCAACAAAGGATACAAGAGAGGAATGTCCTGGTGGATGAATTTCTTCACCTCCGGGAGGCGGTTTAACTTTCATCCAGTGCAACTCTGAAAAATATACAAAAAGAAGACATATTCATCTGGGCATATATCTTGGGCCAGGTAACATCAGGGGAGACAATTCGTTTTGAGATACATGTCTGAATAATAGTTATCTCCCTTGGCAGATTAAATATGTACATGTGTCATTCTAAAATTTTGAAACAAATTTTTGTATTTTGGATAAACCATGAAAAGCATTCTAATATCACCAGAGTGCAGATCTGCCATCCTCTCTAAAACCAGAGGTATCTCTATTCTAGATACCCCTGGTACACATGGGAATGAATTGTGTTCATGGAAAATGCAACTGTAAATCATAGCCAATTAGCAAAGCAACATCCTGTGTAAATTGACCAATGAGATCACTTGTCTTATGCGACCAAGTCATGTTATCATGTGACAGCAGATGCGAATACTCTGAAAATGGGCAGAATGTGGTCTGCTATGCAAGACAGTCAAGACTCAAAAGAAACCTAGATGTGAAGATCAGGTCTGCAGGATCTCACCAAGTTTGAAATAACCTGATGATAAATCTAACGATCTCTTGAATTGTATTTGTCCACATATAACAATTCTCGCTTCTCCTGAGCAATGCATCCACAATACCTCTGGATGATATACTGCGCCAGTTCTTTATTTGGTATACCTCATTCATGAATATATGTCACACCTCTCGAAACCAGTGATCATCAAAAATGACCAATCAAAATGCCACTACTACCTTACTACGCTATCAAAAATACGATGCAATTACGGGATAACACGCAGATGCACAGAGCGCTTGCTCGTTCGTGCCAAATAAAGAATTTAAATATTAAACGGAAATGGTGATTGGAAGAAAATAGGCATGAGAAAGCTGATGTGCTCATGACAATGAAATAAACCTAATAACTATGCATATATTCAGCAAGTAAACATGCGAAATGGAAACCCGTGGTTGTACTTAACCCTGAGAATAAACTGTTAATTTATGTGCATATATCATCTAACTTTCACATGGCCTATTTCATTGTGTGGCACAGGTGAACACATGTTATGCAGCTGTAGTTTAATATATATACCATAATAAATCAAACAACAGTTGGCATGTCTAATGTCGTTCCCATAAACATACTGAATGTGAACTACAGCTGAACAATGCTACCAATCCAAATCTGGCTCACATATAGTAATCACTCTAATGATCTATCTTCATTAGATGACTCATGAAGCTTTTGGAATATACATAGTTAACAGGTGGCTAATACTTTGTTTGGGAGATAGGGAACCTGGTGGGAAACACAGCCCTGCGAGGTCGGCAGACTTAGCCATAACTCCTCATATCCATATGTTTTTATTTGATAGTCACAAATGTTTACCCATGCCATATAAAATGACACTCTGTTACTACAAATTACAATCTCGTAGTTTTTTAAGTCAGTTCGTTGACGTAACAAACATAGCGTTTGCTCAGTTATTCAAACTATAATCACGTCTACTGACATCTCTATAGCTGTACACACACTGCTTGTCATACACCCTTGACCCTTGTCCTTATCAACATTTTGAATATTTAGGCTAACATGTATGACAAGCAGGGTCTATACAGCTAGAGACGATCAAAAGGCCTGATTTTTGTTTGAATAACTGAAAATACTACAGGGAATGTTACATCGATGAACTGACTACCAATGATGGCCTTTGATAAAACCGGTTCTGACCACATTGAACTGGTCTTGAAATCAACGCACGTGATCTCCGAACTAAAAAATGAATGGCACGTGATTGAGCCAGCGGGAATCCACACTGAGCTGCTCAAGTACCAAAAGGTTTTTCTTCCATCTGCTTTCAAATGCTCCAGAATTATGGGAATAAGCATGACCATAAATGCTGATATCATTGGTTTGAAAACGCCAAAATCTTGAAAAACCTAATTAACATGAGGCAGCACCTAAAAGGTGCAACAACCCCTCAGCCAGACAGTTTTAGTCAGTGTATATTGGTACACAATGAATGAAAAATGCATATGTAAAAGCCTGAAAGATTTTGTTGAATGCAGAAGATGCTTTAGCAGTGGCTTGTAAAAGATTACAATATGATCAATTCAGTGTGGGATGTTGGATGCATTGAAGGATTATAATAAATATTTTGACATAGCGTGTGCGAAAAATATGGCGGAAGAACAGAAATATTCTGAACAAAAACAAAAGGCTTCAAGCCATTTTGGCTTTGAACCCTAATAATAATCTAAACAATAATAAAAGTCTTTGATAGCAATAACTGTATGAATCCCTGTGTACCTGTTGATTGTCTGTCTCTTTCCATCTGTGATCAAGCAGAGGATGAAGATGGGTGGATGGCAATCCGAACAGCCTTGTGATATGAATAATATGTTTCATGGACATCAAATTGTATATCTGTGAGTTTGAAATTGGTGAAAATCTGGTCAATGGTTGTCCTAAGATCTGTGGTTGGGGTGGGGATTAAGGGAAAGAGCCCATGCTCTTGGAAGAAGTCGTTTATCTTGGTTGTTTCAGCCGAGTCGACAGCAAAGTCATTGTTGAAGTCTCCAAGTATGACAATATTAGTCGCTGAACAGTGGCTCCTTAGTGATGTAGAAAGTCCGCCCAATCAGAGAAACCAGTTCTGTCATTCATCGTAAGTTTCTTGATGCACTGATGATGTATATCAAATTTTACATCGAGCACTTGAACGGTATCAAGAGATCATTAATGATTTTGCATAAATTAAAGATGGCCGCCTATCCTTCCGGTCATTTAGAGGAACTGATCTTCATTGCGAGTGTCTTGATACATAGATGCTGTATACCAAGTTTCATATAGAACACTTAAATGGTATCCGAGATATATATCATTAAAGATTTTGCATAAATTAAAGATGGCCACCAAGATTTCCACCCAATCAGAGAAACCAGTTCTGTCATTCATCATAAGTATCTTGCTGCATCGATGATGTTTACCAAATTTTATATCGAGCACTTAAACGGTATCAGATATAGAGATCATTAATGATTTTGCATAAATTAAAAATGGGCGGCCATCCTTCCCGCCTCTCAGAAGAATTGATGTGGTTATTCAGTGCAAGTCAGGTCTCTTGATACATCGATGCTGTAAACCAAGTTTCGTATAGAACACTTCAATGGTATCAAAGAAATACATCATTAAAGATTCTGCATGAATTAAAGATGGCCGCCAAGGCTTTCACTTAATCAGGAAAACTGGTTCGGTCATTCCTTCAAAGTTTCTTGATGTATCGATAATCTCTACAAAGTTTCACACTGAACAGCAAAATGGTTTCCGAGATACACAAGATTCATGGTTTCGCATAAATTAAAGATGGCTGCCAAAGTTTCCACCCAATCGGGTCCAGATTCAATAGGGTTCTGGGTAATGAGCATATGGATGTGCACGGCAAGTTTGGTGTGCCTAGGGTAAGTCGTTCTAAAGAAAGCTTGGTAACAAGAAGTTTCGTATAGAACACTTCAATGGTATCAAAGAAATACATCATTAAAGATTCTGCATAAATTAAAGATGGCCACCAAGGCTTTCACCTAATCAGGAAACTGGTTTGTCATTCCTTCAAAGTTTCTTGATGTATCGATAATCTCTACAAAGTTTCACACTGAACAGCAAAATGGTTTCCGAGATACACAAGATTCATGGTTTCGCATAAATTAAAGATGGCCGCCAAAGTTTCCACCCAATCGGGTCCAGATTCAATAAGGTTCTGGGTCATGAGCATATGGATGTGCACGGCAAGTTTGGTGTGCCTAGGGTAAGTCGTTCTAAAAAAGCTTGGTAACGAGAAAGCTGTGATGGTTTCGCATAAATTAAAGATGGCCGCCAAAGTTTCCAACCAATCGGGTCCAGATTCAATAGGCTTGTGGTTGACCACCCAACAATTCTGTATACCAAATTTGAAGTCTCTAGAAGCAACGATTCGGTTTCTAGATCGATCACAAGAATTGTTGACGACCGGACGAACGACCGGACGTACATGCCAACGACAAGACCCCGCAGCCTAATAGGCTGAGGGGTAAAAAACCGTAACTTGACATGCATTTTATAGTTTTATGTTCAAGTTTCCATGTCAAAGCTCAGTATGGGGATGACCCTCTGCATTACAGACAACATCCAGTCAACTGGCTTGAATTAATTTTCTTACTTCTACCTATCCAACCGTCAGATTAATATCACCTGAACAGGTGATAGAGATATTCCTCTTCATTTGAACATCTAGACTTCCGGCGACAGATTTTCAGTGGCAATATTATTTTCAAACCACAGTCCATATTGAAGCTCTTTCAGTTGATGTGATCATTTGGGTTGTAGTGCTTGTGGGTTTTAGGTGCTATCATATTATCTGGACTCTTCTCTATATGCGAGTACCTTTATCTATTAGTTATTACATGAAAATATATTGATGGTTCAATGTTGTGGTTCAATAAATTGTTTTGGTTCAAGTTACGCGTGCATAGTGGGAACCAAAACAAACAATATGGCACCCAAGATCCGGAGTGGAAGTGAAGTACACCCAGATGCCTGCACCCATCAGACATTCTGGAAGACGGAGGTATCCCAGCAGCCTTTGCGGCGGCCCCTAACAACTATGGCGTGGGCTAAACCAAGGCATAGCGACGTATTCACTTAGCCCAGGCAGACCGCGCTTCTCGCCGTTAAATCGTATTTCCTCAACGTTTGCGGCCGGTAATCATTTGGAATCGATAATATATTATTAATAAAGTAACATTTAGCAGCTGAAAGGATCAATTGTGTGGTAAAGACTCCAGGAAAGGGTAATAAACAGCTCTAAATAACCCACAACAGTGATCTACAGGGAGCTAACCCAGCCGTTGCCATACGGTTATAAGCCACGGATACATACTCCTCCATGCTGATGTTAATCATTTAATAAGTCAATCACTGAATATGGATAATTAACAGCTTTATGGGGGGGAATTAAAACAGATTATCCGTGCTATATGCCGACAATGACGGTGTTGCCGCTGTGTTAACCCCCGGATTTTAACGGCTGGGTTAGCGCCCTGTAGATCACTGTTGTGGGTTATTTAGAGCTGTTTATTACCCTTTCCTGGAGTCTTTACCACACAATTGATCCTTTCAGCTGCTAAATGTTACTTTATTAATAATATATTATCGATTCCAAATGATTACCAGCCGCAAACGTCGAGGAAATACGATTTAACAGCGAGAAGCGCGGTCTGCCTGGGCTAAGTGAATAGGTCGCTATGCCTTGCTTTAGCCCACGCCATAGTTGTTAGGGGCCGCCGCAAAGGCTGCTGGGATACCTCCGTCTTCCAGAATGAAGGCATCTGGGTCTAAAGTGAAGTAGGACAGCTTGTCATACATCCACGTCTAGAAGTTTGGAAAGGGGTAGGCCTAAGGGGCATATGTGGAGACGTACCTAAAAGCTGACCGTACTCACGGGAGCCGAGTCGCGCTCCAGTACGGTCCCTCCGGAGGACGGTCTGGTATTGTCTTCTCTGCGTGTGTGTGATCAGAGACCCTGTATTATAGGGTCTCTGGTGTGATCGATATACTGAAGTATATAAATTCCCTAGTCCAGCTAAACAATGACTTCATATAAGTGTGCCGTAACTTGGATATTTTTCCGAATCTCGGTTAAAAAAGCAACCAATTTAATTTGATTTTCAAAACGAGCGTATATGAAGGGAGACAACTTGTTTGAGAACAATTAAGTCCGCTTTGACTGCATGCACTGACAGTATTTTGTAGATACACTTGCTGTGAATGCATGTTGTTTGATTGAATTCGTTCTTTGGAATTTGCTTTCTTTGCCATGAGTTTTATCAATATTCAGAATGATAATATAATAATTGATCAATTGAGTCCAGCATTTTGCCAAAAAAACATATATATATTCTTAAATATTTAGACCATGGAGATAGAAGGAATTTTTTTGTATATTTATGTTTGGGTGAAGCACATCGGGTTATAATACATATCACAAAAACATTGAAAGAATGAATTTGGTAGTTTCGGCTCTTAGTTTCGGTATGCAAGCGCCGTTCTCACTCGTCGCATCCTTCTTAATGCCAGAGTACGTAAAGAGTTACTCCCCCTGGTAGCACAGACCGTCCCCAGAAGAGACCGTGCTGGGAAGAAACAGAGCTCCCGTGAGCACGGTCAGCTTTTAGATCCTTTTGCATATGTGAGGAGAAGGACCCTTCAATCGAAGTCAGATTAAGAATGAGAAACAATTAGTTCTCAGAAAATATCATGTACACCAACGATATCATGCAAGGTGCATCAAAATGCCACACTCGTAAACATCAAACCTAAGTTGTTGTTGTTACATTGTGAAGTCTATGGGGTAGTATAACAGTTGTTGTTGTTGCTGCCATGTTGGCAGGTGCCTGTTCCTGTTTGTTCGAAAATTCAAGTAATTAATTACAATTTGTAGCAAAAAAAAATGGTTCAACCCAAAGCTCTGAGCTTACATCTACTCTCGCTCTCACAACATCTTTATCCACTATCGCATCGCCACTTTCTTCTGCGAAAACACAGAACATCAGCAAAGCCCACGTCACCAATCTCACAGCCATGTTGTCGTTTGCGCGATCTCCACAGCTGGAGTTTTTCACGCCGGGTACCAAACTCAACAGAATTTTGCACGAGATCGAGTCGTCTAGCGACCCGCTTTAGAACGACATTGTGAAGCCTATTTTTCTCCACTAAATTAAAGCAAGGGAACCGCAAAGTATCACAGGCGCGGTGCTAAAACCGCAAATTACATTTGACATGAATTTGTCATCATTGAAACAAAAATAATTAGATATTAGACGCGTTTTTGCCAGAAAATGAAGAATCTTTCCGCATCCATATTCTCTTCAGTAGTATAGAAAGAGCATTTCTGAGTATTATTTTGGTGTAAACAGGTTGCAAAAGACACCGACAAGATTGTAAAGACTGACGGCGATGGTGGGAAATCTTCTGACGCATAACTTTGGTGGGGTCTCATTGGACATTGACAATAGTATGGTTGTTACACCTACACGAATGTCATAAACACACAGCGTTCTTCAATATTTTTATTCGTTCTCAAGATAATTTTTCGTTGATATAACAGAATAATAACTGTCTCTCCTATTCCACACTTCAAAATTTCTTAAATATGTCATTTCTCTGTTTGAGACTCCGATTAACATCTCCTTCGGTAGCTTTCTCATAGTTAACGTTGAATGCACTTTGAAGCTGTTAAATTTCGCCATAATTATAATTAACTATGATCATATGGAAATTTTTTCACCTGATCGTAAAACTTTTGACGTACCGGTAGAGCACCAAAAGTATCTTTTCTATCATAGGAATGTACAATCGCTTGGCCATTTCGCCCGATTCGTCTTCGTCTTATCCTTGGTTTAAATACTATTGCTTCCGCTCCTCAATAACTTTGTATACTCTTCCTTTATAAAATTGGTATACATCCCTCTCATATATTATATTTTATTCTCTTCCGAGTATCAATAGACTGAACAACCTCCCTCCCTCGCTCTCCTAATCAGAAAAATGTTTTGTTTTAGGTCGTTCCACTCTACCCCCGAACTGACCCTCTTCCTCTTGGACCTCACTATCTTCATCCCGTATAAAACTCATCTTCGGCTTGTGCACATTTTCCAGTCACTTAAGGTTACACAATTACATTATACTTTCGAGTAGGTTTTTGTTCAACCGTTGGTGTTTCAGAGTATTCAGTTTGAGGGCGATGAATAATATTAGGTTATTATACAGTGCTTTGTACAATATGAATTGGTATTGTGCAAGTCCATGTTGTGATGAAAACCCGTATTGGACGAGACGCCGAAGACGTCGAGTCCAATACGGGTTTTCATCGCAACATGGACGAGCATGGACGACCTTTTGGTCTATATCAAAGACCAAAACGTCTGTAGGGGGGATGGGCGGGGGGGAACCTCGGGGATGAAACGTCCATCATCAGAATCTCGTCATATACAGGTAAAAATTACAACACATATAAGGGAAATGGGAAGAGGTTCCGACATACTGACAGAGTCACACATGTCTTCCCAGTATATAGTCTTCTGGTTAACCTATTCTAAAGCACATACCAAGAATCTAACGATTCGTGATGTGTGTTGTATTGTATTTTATTTTAGGCTTTTATTGTACCTGTTCATGTGGCAACTTTGATGACATGACCACACGGCCCTTAGCACCGGCATAAGCGGTATTAGATACAAATCTAGAGAGCTATGAGCTATCATAGAGAGCTATCACATCAGGTCTGCATGAAGTAATATTACACGCGGGATGAAGCGAGATAAGTAATCATATTACAAAGCTACCAATGATGTTAATACTCGAAAATGTCGACTGTGTATTTATGAATGGAGTTCTCTTCCTATATGCGATAAATATTCCCAAACAGGAGAAAATCTCGATCATATAATTAAAATCAATCCAAACTTTCAATAGCTTAACGCGGGAAGTGGATTCGGGTGTATGATGTATTACAAGGACGTTGGTGTGATCATCAGGTGAGTGCACATGCGTGCGAGGACGTCTTTTCCGGAGATGACGTCACTTCCCGCAATGAAGTCACTTCCACCAGGGGTCAAACGCCACACTGCAGCGATTGAGGATGCCGGGCAGCATAACTAGCAACAGGCTTACATCCAAATGCGCCGCTGCTATATCAGGGAAACAGCCTAGGTGATCTATGAACAGGATAGCCTGCTGCCACTTGAAATGAAAGGCGATACCACGTATAGGTCCATCATGGAAGCCAAGCGTCACTTGGAAGAGGATATGGGGTTACTACCCACAGAGGCTCTGAAAAATGAGGTCAAAATGCGAAAACACCTGTTTCAGGATATGTTGCCGATCCAGTTCCTGGACTGCCCGAAGGCTCTTAGGGATGGACCAGAACGAATGGACGGTCGTTGAACACGAACAAGAGAGAACATGGCCGAAGATTGGGGCACTACAATGACCGTTTCTCAAAGGGCGGTTTCTTTACATGGCACATGAAAATTGTAAACACACCCAACGCGGCTTCCACATGTAAGGGTGTGATATACTGTACCCAGGGGAGGTGGTACTGTCAGGCTAGACAGACCCACCATGCCCTGCCCACTACACCCTATCCCATGGTATTACCCACACTCACCCACACGGCTCATTTAGAGTCGGGATGACCCATCTATTGCCCAAACATACTCCTGCGGTAAGGGTGTAGGAAGCCGCTCAGTCCCACATGCGAACGTAATCCAACCATATTTGCCCGTTCTGTACTACTGATGACATCACGGTCACGCGACCTGTTTCTCTCGCTACACGCCAGTCTACGTACATGCATCTTCAAGAGTCACATACCACTAGTTTCCCCTATGAGCTATATATAGCGTATAGGGGTGTGTGTTTCATCCATCCGAGTGCGTATCTGTCCGTGTCTGCGCTATTTCTACTACTCTTGAGTGCACATGCGCACCATGACGGCAAAGTCACACCATGGTCAGGATAATGTATGACTTTGTACAAGAAGAGCTTTACGTTGCGTTGCTATGTCTACCTCTGTTTAATATGGTGGCCGATAAGGGACATCGCTAGGTATGTGGTTTGGTAACACGAAGGCAGGATGCGAAGCGCGAAGGCAGGATGCGAAGCGCGAAGTCCAAACACGAAGGCAGGATGCGAAGTGCGAAGGCAGGATGCGAAGCGCGAAGGCAGGATGCGAAGCGCGAAGTCCAAACACGACTTCGCGCTTCGCATCCTGCCTTCGCGCTTCGCATCCTGCCTTCGTGTTTGAACTTCGCGCTTCGCATCCTGCCTTCGTGTTTGAACTTCGCGCTTCGCATCCTGCCTTCGCGCTTCGCATCCTGGCTTCGTGTTTGGACTTCGCGCTTCGCATCCTGCCTTCGCACTTCGCATCCTGGCTTCGTGTTTGGACTTCGCGCTTCGCATCCTGCCTTCGTTTTATAAAACCACATACCTGAAACAATGCAGCGATGTCCCTTATCGGCCACCATAGTTATACCAGTGCACTCATGTATTTGTAGGTAGGCTGGACCCAGCCCCTGTTTCATAATGTATTTTAAAGGGGAAGCAAAAGGAAGTAACTCTGCCTATCAAGAATTTTTTTCATTTTTTTTTTCATTTTATTTATTTACTTATCAAACGTATATATTTATGAAAGATCATTTTATTATTATTAAATAGTACATATGAAATAGAGACTCATCCAGTCTAATTTGTAGGCTGCTAATAATCTAACTCAAATCTTGATTGTTGTAGTTCTTCAATTTTCTTCTATGCATTCTCAAAATTTCAGGGATTTATTGATGCGTGTACCATACTAGCTGATACCTGATATTCAGAACATCTTCTTCAGTGAACATTCCCCCTATGGACATTTCCCCCACCCTATAATTTTAATGATTAAAATTCATGAAAAAGAAAATATTGTCACAAAATATATATATTCTGAATTTTACCTTAATTTTCACTATAGTTCAATCCCGTAGACCACTGCATCCACTGGAAAGAGACATGTGCTAAGATGCTATCAGTTGTGCTAAGATGCTACCAATTGCGTTAAGATGCTAT
Organism: Hanleya hanleyi; assembly: GCA_036873755.1. Classification (NCBI taxonomy): domain Eukaryota; kingdom Metazoa; phylum Mollusca; class Polyplacophora; order Lepidopleurida; family Hanleyidae; genus Hanleya; species Hanleya hanleyi. The sequence continues at coordinate 9,083 of JAVTVY010010559.1, read as the reverse complement.
TAGTTGCGCTAAGATGCTATCAGTCGTGCTAAGATGCTATCAATTGTGCTAAGATGATATGTTGTGCTAAAATGCTATCAAGTGTGCTAAGAAGATGTTATCAATTGTGCAATGATGCAATCGCTAATATGCTATCAATTTTGCTATGAACAATGACATACGAACACTTGACGTAATGTTCTTCTAATACATCTTTTATTTCACCACTATGGTATGTGATAAACATTTTTACTTGAAAATTTGCTATATTTTCTGTGTATATGAATATATATCTTATCTCTATGTAAAAATGTGCTATATAATGTGCGTTATCGCAAAAACTTATTGTAAACATATGTAGTTGTAAACGTATCACATTGTTATCACTATGTATATTTGAAAAATATGTTCAAAATAACCTAAAATTGTAGGACTGTGAAACGCCCACTTGTGAAAATGTCAGTACTCCATCCCAGTTACTACATCCCAGTGTCAAACCCACCAGGGCGTGTCACAAATAGGGGCTGCTGTTTAATGCTGTTCTGCATCACGTGACTTCAAGCGGTAAAGAAAGCAAAATGGCGCTGTGCTGTGCAAGTAAGTTTTACCATGTGACTTTTCCCTTGTTTTAACGTTTATAGTTAAAGATTTCATTTAGTGGGTTAAGCGTGAGGTATTTTAGAAACACGATCTTTGAATAGCTGTGCATTTTACGTCTTTGGCTATTTTAATTTGAGCGTGTGACGTTCCTTGAATTTCAAAGCTGTTGTTGTTGTAAAATCCCAAGCGCAACAACAACTTGATGAGAACAACAACAACAACAACAAGAATCCGCTGCCTAACAATTTTGACCACAATTTTATCGAGCATAAGCAGCATCTGGAGAAGTATTAGCACAAAGAGACTAGTAACCACCATCGGCTTTGTGAGTGAATGTTAGATTTTGCTTCAGCTGAACAGGTCAGGGAAAAGGACTAACTGGGATATATATCCCAATTGGGGTTAAGGCCTTTGTTATGGCATCCCTCTTGCAGCCTCACCTTGACAAGTATTTCTTTCCATTTATAGCAGTAATACTGGAATAAATTTGCACAAAATTTCTCGCCCATGTCGAAGTTGTATAATATGACAAGAGACTGTTTTAATTAAGACCTTGCAAAACAGCATAACACCAAAGATATAATGGATAATTCTCAAAATTTAGAAAATCTGTTTCCTTCAATTCTCCATAGACATTACAAATATAACAGCATTTTGCACTCTTAATAGTAAAAACACCTACACTGTTCAAATAGAATTGCCCAGCCTTTGTGCTCATGGTACCTGTCATGCCTGTGGTGGAGAAAGTCCCACTGTTCAGTCAGAGACAGGGTTGCAAGGTCTTGCAGGTGAAAGCATACGCCCATGTTCATATGCAAATATTCTTCCAAAGCCAACAAACTGGGGAAACACTGAAGGAATCAATCCAGTGGGCTTGTAAATGCAGGTCACCTGTAGAATCCAGATCACAATTTTTATGCAAATACTCAAAGCCCCAAACAGAAGTTTCTGCCAGTCAATATTGTCAGAGGCAGCCTGCCACTCATTTACATTTCAAAGACATGTTTCCTGAATAGAATAGACTGCAGTCACTGGCTTGATGCAATGACTTTGGTTTAAACGCCTATCTGACATGTATAATGAATATTCAACTCCAAAATACTTTTGGAGAACTCAAAACAAATTTTCAATATATTTTCCATTATACTGTAAATGTTAAGTAATTTGATTACATGTAGTTAATATTTATAAAAATATGTTGCTTTCTTATATCTCTTCGACATGGGCGAAGCATTTCTAGGGAATATGTTTCAATTTTGCTGTGCACATGAGAGCTCAAGCTTGTATCTCTGTTATATTTTGAGTGCCTAAATGGATGCCAGCACAAAGGCCTTAAATATATCCCACTTTGGATAGTTTTTTTATACTTAATTTCATGCTGGCATAATTTTGATAGTTATTCTGTTCTTATAATATAAGAACATGCAGCAGTGGTGATAGCTTCGGTGGGGCCTTTTTCTATACTGCATGCGAACAAGGCTCTAGCGCCAAGCTATTCACCAGCCATAATTGTTGAAAAAATGCTGGACGGCTAATATCTTCCAAAGCCGTCAGTCGCAAACAATAAATAATTTTGATTCTGTATGATCTTACTTTTATTCAGGTCTTGTTTATCAGAAACTGTCTAGTTTTAGCTTCACTGGAGACCGAAACTCAGAACATGTCAACAGGAACCGGCTGTTGACTGTTGTTGTGGCGTGTAATCTGCAAGCAGCATGCAGAGCCATTACGAGTAGGACTTTCGGTCTGCCGTGACAGTTTTTGATAAACAAGAAGTGAATATCAAGGTGAGAGCATACAGAATGGAGTTATTTTATTGTTTGTGACTAATGGCTTTGAAAAATATTATCCATCTGGCATTTTATGAACAACTACGACTGGTGCAGAATAGCTTGGCGCCGGGGTCTTGTTCGCATGCAGTATAGACAAAGGCCCTGTCGGAGCTACAGTGGTGAGTGATGGGAAGTATACTGCAAAAACAACACGAAAAAATAATGCACATAATTGCAATATCATAGAGAATAATTTTGGAGAGATAAAGCCAAATTATTATACAATTGCATAGATCTGCAGTTTTGTGAAGTATATCTTGTTTTGTAATTCAGATGCCGAAATTCGCCATCGCCATTCAGTATAAAATCAGTCAAAATATCCCAATTAAGATATATTTTTCTATCCAAAGTTGGATTATATATACCAAGTGGGATATATACATGTATATCCCAGTTTGTCCTTTGCTCTGACCTGCTGAAGGCTTCAGACATGTCAGAAGATATCCATTCATTTAGTCTTTCTGGTGGGCTGTTTTGGGCCATAATTTAGATTATGAAAACTGAAGGGTTTTCTTTCTCTAAATTCAAAAGAGAAAATCAGAATTGACAAAGCTACCGTAAAGTTTAGCTGAAAATGTAGCCCTCTACCATCTGTTAGCATGCAAAGACCACAGAAAGTCCAGTACCAGTACCTTTACATTATGTGAAGTTGTACTGTTGGTGATTCAGATCCTGAGCCAGTCTGTTGACCACATAATGGTACATGGGAAGTGTTAATAAATACTGGAGAAAATAACAGAAAACTTGTTCCTCAAAATGATCAGTTTCAAACACACTTACTCCCTTAATAACAAAGCTCTACAATCATAATAGGGTGCTGATGCCGTTTAATAAATGGACCGAACAAGATATATAGTGCTGATGCCGTTTAATAAATGGACCGAACAAGAGATGCCGTTTAATAAATGGACTGAACAAGATATGTGGTACAAGAGAAATGCCAGTGTTCTGCACGAATGGTGCAGATCTTACAGATAGTCATGATAGTGAACAAAGTACAATACATTCTGTATATATACTGAATCGTACAAATGGTATGCAGCTTGCAGCCCGACAGGAAAAACAGAAATAAAACCTCCAAGACAAGGCCAAAACTCTGAAACGTGCTCCTCGACCGACCCTTACCAAAATGGGTGCTGCTGGACAAGCTTCACTGCGAGGGTTACAGCTACATGTATACCATCAGAATTATAGGTTTCATTTGAATATACTCAGATATGCATGTGTAACATAAATGCAAAGTATTGGGTGCCAAACCAGTTTCCACATACTAAACTGAATTTTTTTTTTTTTTTTTTTAAAAAAATAAGAGCGAACTGTAACTAGGTCCGAGATGTTCAAGTAACGGCATATAGACTGATAACGCAATATCAACCACCCTTTAGCAAATATCAAACCGACCAATCACGCTCCGTCAAAACCATGCGGTAGCGTGATTAACCAATCCAATCCTTACAACACATCAGACCATATGCTAATGGGATCACGTGACCCTTGAAACATTGTTTTCATGCTACACTCTGTGCCGCTATAAAACACGTTTCAAACACACTTACTCCCTTAATAACAAAGCTCTACAATCATAATAGGGTGCTGATGCCGTTTAATAAATGGACCGAACAAGATATATAGACTGCCGAAAGATGGGGAAGTGGAAGGAGCTAAACACCTAAATTCTTAGGCCATCCTTAAAAATATGTTTGTTGGCTGTAACCCGACCCTACCTCAGGAAGTTGGGTCGGTAGGTAGGTAAATTTTTTTTTTTTTTTTTTGGTTGAGGTCAGCTTTCCCTTTTGGGGGAGGGTGAAAGAGGTTAATAGTGTGATTTTGTCCAGATACCATGGTCATTTGAAAAATACTTGACACCCCTGAACACATTCTTCACAATGAATAGTGACTAGCTGGTCCAAAAATAATAATTTACATATACCATATACACACTTTTGCTAAAATTGTGAAATGAAAAAAAAAATGCTCTGTGTTATAAGCTGACAGAAGTTTGTTCATTACCATTTGGAGTTGAGAGAATTACCTCAAAATTAATCACATAACATCATTACCGCCTGCCCCCTTCACAAATGTGTGGTATGGTTTTACGTACTCCCTTTATTCAGAATAGAAATACATCGTAATTTAATTTACTGACAAGAACCAGGCAAATACTAAGTTTCTAACCTGTGATGGGAGCTTTACGTGGTATTTAGTCCGAGGTGGAATTCTGACAAGCGTATTGCATACCGACATCGGAACGTCAAAATTATAAGCAGACGGGTCTAATTTGTCAAGACTGCCGGAGCTCCCTGCACTATCCCAATCCTTGTCTTTTGTAAAAACATGGTGAGCTATAAAAAGGTTACCTAAATTAACCGATGAGAGCTGATACGAGAGATGAAAATTGCCATGCCAAATTTCCTTAGGGAAGTGATTTTGTGTTGTTCAACCTATCATATTATATTTCTGATTAAATACGTGCATAATTTATTTTCAAACGAAAAATTCATGATTTAAATTTTATAATTTAAAATAAAGAAAGAGAACTCGATTTTATTCTCAAAGATCATATCAGAGCCACAGTTCTGCATATAAAATTCGGCAACCAATCATCATTGCATAGTATATGCGGGAAAAGCAGTGTCCGTGAATGTTCTCTAAAATCATCAGCCGATAGTATTCAAGTGACTGTGAACGAAAAGGGGTACCGACATTATCCCCCAACGACAGTTTCCTCAACGAGAAGAATGGATGGCGAATGATCAAACGAGTCACAGTTCAATATTGTCCAAGAGTATTGACATCATACTGACTACAGACTCAGTGCGATGATGATGTGTAAATCATCTACCTTTCCTAGAAAACTTCGTCCACGGCTTCAAGAAAGATTTTCCGCAGTTTTCGCCATTTTTGTCAGCTCTCCCGCGCACGTGGCAAATATTACACAATCCCATGCTAGGAATAGCCTGTGCAGGAGACTACCGCTTGTCAAACAAGCGAAGAAATTATGACCTGGCGGCGATCGTTGCTGATTACAATTTATTAAAGTAGTTTTGGTTTCTTCTCACGGTGATTCTCAGTGGAAGAGTTAGCAAAATTAACACCAACTGTCTGCATTTGGTCGCACTGAAAAATCTCCTCAGAGAAAAGTAGAAATCCAACCATCGTTGGTCTCTTCGTCAGACTCAGAAGCTGTCGGTATACGGACCCACGAGGTGGCGACAGACCGTCCTAAACTCCACGTTCCACGTCGATTCGCGACAGAGCTCTTTATGACAGGTTTTAATAACCAACTGTTTTGAAACATTTTCCCCATTCTTTGTTGCTGTTGCCTCTCGCTGTGTTGTTGTGTTCTCGTCTCTCCATCAAACGCAAACACAAAACAGAAGAGGGGAATTCCCGCCATATACACGTGGTCGCCGAAAACTGCATTCCCCTACGGACTGGGCCATGGAATATATGCCTTCAAAACGTGTGATATAAGCTCACATTGCCGACTACTGGAGAGTGAAATACTTCCTGGAGCGGCTTGCTCTTGCTTGGCGAACGTTTTACATTCGTTTACCCACGAGAGAAGATAGGGGAGATAACTTTGATAGTTCCAAATAAAATAAAAAGATGACCTGTATGAAAATCGGCGAAAAAAAGTTTCCAGTCGGCGGATTTTTGGACACACGGTCGGGTTACGCGCAACAAACTTATTTTTAAGGATGGCCTTAGACACTGACAGCCTCCTGTGCAGGGAATTTTTTATATATAAATCCTTGGCTGTGTCGGACTTCCATCTTCCGTGTGCTTTGATCGCCTCGTGGGAGACCCCTGCATTTGCAGCTGCCGAAGCGCCCCCCGATCTTAGCGAGTGGAGACCATATTTGGAAATATCAGAATCGACAAATTTGATTTTACCCAAAACTGCTTCCCTAGCTGTGCTGTAACATATTGGCTTATTTGTGGAAACTAATTTGGCTTGCCCACGACACACCTGAATGGGTCTAAACATGTATTTATCATTGTCTGTGTGCCCTAATAAATCAACATATTTATCAAACCATCTTTTTGGACAAGCCAGGGTATTGGTAACCGCGCAAACAACAGTGTTCCCTTGACGCAACTGATAAGTCTTACTTCGCGCTATGTGCAACTGCACATGATTTGGACTGACTTTTACATCACCAAACTTCAAATGAACAACTTCATCAAACCTTAAGAAAGCTAAAAATGCTAAAACGCACAACAAAATGTCTCTAACATTACGAAGAGAAGTAGAACATCTGTAACGCTCACACAAATCTGTCAAATGTTCTGGTGATAATGGCTCCTTCTGATGCTTAGGGGCACTAAGAAGACGTCGCCCCGAGTCCATTAGTGTGTGAACAAACGAAGACGATGTTGGGCTGCTGACACCAGCTAACGAATGTGACCAATTGAGGCCATATACCGCAGTGTTAAAAACAGCAACAGAAACGTTAGTGTCAATCAAACTTGATAAAAACAAACTAGCTTCAACTGCAGACACAGGAAATCTAGTGAGTTCAGGATTTTTATCCGCGAAAGTAAGCCACTTCTGGAAGCCAGAGTGATACTGTTTAACAGTCCCTGGCGCCTTAGAATGCAGAATTATCTCTTCCATTCTTCCAACAAGGTGCTGCTGAAATGGATCCTGTAGACTCTTCAATTCTGGCCATATTCCTGCTTTAGTGGTTATTTCTGTGAATAATAGAAGATGAAAAACAATGGATTAAAAACTAGCAAATAAAACTGACAGATCATCAAATGTGTCTCAAAGTTCCAACTATACATATTTCTTCGTACACTGCTACTATGGACATATGAACAATGCCTCTAGAGCTAGTTTCATGTGCATTATTCAGTAATCTGCTTCTATGGGCCATTGCCTCTAGAGCATTTCAAAGCCTGCTGCTATGAATAGCTCAATAATCATCAAACTACCACGAGAACAATACTTCCCAGACTAGGGAATCATTTGCAAACAGAGCAAAATCCTCTGACTGAGGAACAAAACCCCCTTTTGGTGCCCATTCTCGGTTGGCCAGGAACACATCTTAGGGCTAATACTCTGAAGGACAATTCTTTTCCCCCAAAGATACTGTTCTTTCCGTAACCCTTAACAAAAGTGTGTTTTGTGGGGGGAAGCTCATACCAGTCAACGACGAAGTTGTTGAAATGCACCCCATCCTTGCAGACAAGAGGCCAGAAATCACCTGATCTCCATAAAGGGAGTACTATTGTGGCCATAGCACGATCAGACACAATCTTTCGCACACATTTAGCGGCTAACTTAGGAGGCGGCAATAACCAGTTATTGTCCCCCGCCCAGTTCTGCTGGAATGCATCAACGGCCTCTGTACCCATGATCCAATGTAATGAATTGAACCGTTCTGTATGCTTGTTGTACGGGGTAGCAAAACGATCAATCGTGTGGGGCCCCCAGAATTGATTCAGAATCTGAAACCATTCTCTAGATAAAAACCAGTCATCCACGTCTACCATCTTGCTTAGGTCATCTGCCTGTGTGTTCTGGTCTCTTGGTATCCACTGAACACTCAAATCAATGTTTGCCTCTTTACAAAGCTGAAAAACCTTAACAGCCAATGACTGTAACTCTACCTTGGCACTGCCGTTCTGCACGATAGACACAATATTCTTGTTATCAGTGTACCAAGCTAGATTACATTTGGCGAGCAGTGATAAAAAACTGGAGAGAATGCTTTCTAATGCTTCCAGTTCTCTCCATGTACTACTTTTCAGTTTTTCGTCCTCCGACCAGTTACCTGTTGAAACTTTGTTCACTTCGCCTGATATGCATCCTCCATAACCTACAGCTGATGCATCGGAGAACACGACTTTATTATAGTGAGTAGGCCTATGGATTGACAGACCGTTGAGAGACTGAACTGAATTACTCCAAAACCGAAGTTCTGTTATCACCTCGGGTGAAAGTGAAATAATGGAATTCCAACACTGCCTAGCTTCTATAGCCGTGTACATGCGCCTGGTCATTAATCTTGTCAATGAACCGATTGCAACTTTCATCGAAATGATCTGACCAGCTATACAAGCAAGTCGCTTCACCGGAACTGCATTCCCACAATCCAACACTCTTTTGATTGAGCACTAAGCTTGTCTATCCGAGCAGGGGAGGCAGAAACTTTCCCCTGAGTCATATCCAATACTGCACCTAACCATGCAATAGTTTGTTTCGGAACCCACTCACTCTTAGTGACGTGTGGAATAAACCCGGTTTGTTCTATGTCTGACTTGATTCCCATAGCGTCGATCGTCGCACTAGCAAAATCCTGTGCTGCACCTAAGCCGTCATCAATGAAAATGAGAATTCTCTTCCCTTCGCCTCTCCATTTAGCAGTGAGAGGTCTCAAAACTTTGGTAAATATGTACGGTGCTGTAGAAAGACCAAATGCAAGAACCAAAAATTTGAAAAATCGAAATTTGCCATCTTTGAACAGCCAATTGAACCCGAGATACCGAGTGTGGTCCGGGAAAGTCACCCACCTGAAGTAAGTCAACGGCCGTGGCTAAATCTTCGCACCTGAATTTTTGCTTGTAAAGATGCATGTTGACATATCTCATGTCCAAGATTAATCTTTTCTTTCCTGCAGAATTTATGGAAACTGTGAGGGGATTGACTATCGTTGCTGGTTC
>JAVTVY010010558.1:0-48438 GCA_036873755.1 Hanleya hanleyi | reverse complement strand
AATTGGTGGGGTGATCGATCGTCGGGTATAAATAACTGGTCCACCAGAGGGCCTATTTTCTCCAAGGCTGACCACAGAGGGAGTTAGGAGGAAACTTCGAGCCGGCTCTTGGTAGCGTCCCACCCGTGGGTAGAGCGCAGTATGGTATACGTAGTTGGCCTTGTCCAGGTGGATCAGGTGTCCGTCTAACTCTCCGCTCAACACCCGTTTAAACTTAGTCCACCCATCACGCTGTAGTGTCACCGTATTCGATAAAGTCTCAGGGGACGCCCTCCAATCCCCGCCACTATCTTCCACCAGAGTCACATAATCTTCATAAACGTATAATCCCACCTGGTAAGGTGTAAGGGGGAGGATGGCTCGTAGGACGGATGACATGCTTGGTCCAAATGTCGAACGGTGAATGACACACACTCTGTCTGACCCTGGTATTTATAGTGTCAATACCACAGCGCCAGGGTGAATAGGGCACAGACTAGTATGAGGCCAACCAGCCGGTACTGGTTGCGGCGTGAGCGCTCGTGGTCCATAGCCCGAGCATCAAGGATGGCTGTCATAGTCCAGTAGTGGTGAGTGATGGCACGCTTCTCCATCGAGTGCACTCTGTGGAGGACCGCTTCTGTGAACTCGTTCAGGATCTGGCGTCGTCCCTCGTTGTCGTCGCCATCTGCAAACATGGACCGGACCACTGCTCGGTAACCCGTGAATGAATTCACCACGGTGGCATACTGTAAAATGCGAGTCGCATGGGGCTGGGTCTCCGCCATGGCTCTGTAGAAATGAAGGTGTGGGATCCAGAGGGACGTGTTTTATAGACCAGATGTAGCTCTACGGGTATAGTCCGTGATACGTACTATTCTGATGGGTTAGTAAAAAAAAAGGGAGCAACAACAACAACACAGATTACAGATCAATCCTTTTATTATGCGTGAACAACATAGAAATGCATGTACTGACCTGTCTGTGGGAGGTTTCCCACAATGGCGTTCACCTTCGCGTCTTTTCGTGTACGTCCGTGTCTTTTCGTTAAAGTCCGTGTATCTTCGGTAAAGTCCGTAGGCATTGGGCAAGGAAGCTTTTTCCCGAGACCGAATCACCGCCAGACATGACTGCATCACCGCGGATGAATACATTCTTGCACTCACTCACACCTCGCAACATTGTCTCATTGGACATTGGACCGTCTGACCTGGAGGTGACCCTTTGACCTTTTGACCCGCGTCCGCGCGCGCACTGCCGGGGATGACGCGCACTTCCGGAGAACTCGCGCGCGCGCTCGCGCTGCGGGGCGCTGGGGCGGGGCGGGAAAACACAAAACACACCGGCGATTGAACATACGGACATCTAAGAGGAAACATGTGGAACTCTTCTATGTTTGGAGGTAGTTTTTTAGTGAAAAACCCGGAAGTGACGTCATACAGGGTCCAGTTTTCGACACTAAGTGACCACATCCGACAAAATGGCCAGTTTTCGACACCGGATGTGCCGCCATCTTGAACATACGTGCCGCCATCTTGGATATGTCCCATAATGCACCGGGTCAAAATACTCGCTTCTGATTGGACGAGAGCTCTGGGACGGATTTGAAATACTCGCTTCTGATTGGACGAGACCTCCGTATTGCATCTGCGCATGCGCAGAATGATATTCCTACCGCACACCCAACCCATCAGATGCCCCTTCACGAATGCTTCACTTAGATACCTCACTCGACCCCATTGGTGCATTAGGGGCTCCCCTACATCCCAACACGGCTATTTTCATACACTTGGGCCACCGCGCATGCGCAGAATGCCGATAGTTCAACCCCACACCCAGCCCATCAGATGCCCCCTTGACATAAGCTTCACTTTGATACCTCACTCGATCCCATTGGTCGATTAGGGACTCCCCTAGCTCCCAACACGGCTATTTTCATACCCTTGGGCCATCGCGCATGCGCAGAATGCTGATAGTTCAACCCCATATCCAGCCCATCAGATGCCCCTTCACGAATGCTTCACTTTGATACCTCACTCGACCCCATTGGTCCATTACGGGCTCCCCTAGCTCCAACACGGCTATTTCCATACCCTTGGGCCACCACGCATGCGCAGAATGCCGATAGTTCAACCCCACACCCAGTCCATCAGATGCCCCTTCACGAATGCTTCACTTTGATACCTCATACGACTCCATTGGCCCATTAGGGACTCCCCTAGCTCCAAAACCGCTATTTCCATACCCTTGGGCCACCGCGCATGCGCAGAATGCCGATATTTCAACCCCACACCCAGCCCATCAGATGCCCCTTCACGAATGCTTCACATCGATACCTCACTCGACCCCACTGGACCAGTAGTCAATCTCCTAGCTCCAAAAAGGCTATTTTCATACCCTTTGGCCTCCGCGCATGCGCAGAATGCCGATAGTTCAACCCCGCGCCCAGCCCATCAGATGCCCCTTCACCTAACCTTCAATTTGATACCTCACTCGACCCCATCGGACCCTTAGGGGCTCCCCTAGCTCCAAAAAGGCTATTTTCATACCCTTCGGCCGCCGCGCATGCGCAGAATGACGATATTTCAACCCCACACCCAGCCCATTAGATGCTCCTTCACCTAACCTTCACTTTGATACCTCACTCGACCCCATCGGACCATTTTATCTAGGGACTACTTTTTCTCCGCGGAAGCTTTTTCCCGAGACCGAATCACCGCCAAAACCGCGGCCAAACCGCATCACCGCGCATGAATACATTTTTTTTATTTTTTTTTTTGCCGGAACTTTTTTTTTTTTTGCACACCTCCCCAATAACCCACCTCCCCCAATAACCCCCCAATGCCCGAGTTGTCTCCCTTGCATCCATAGTGTAGAGATGGCAACTGTGACGTCACAGAGGTCATATGCAAATTTCTGAGGTCAATGTGGTCTTAGCTGCTCACTATACACTACTCACATTATTCGTTTCTCGGAGAAAATCACACGGGATCTTTGAGTCCGATATCGCCAAACTGTTGCGTTGTTCTCTGACCGATTGCAACTATTCTAGTCCTTCTGGTAAGCATTGTTGATTTTACTTCCCCTGTAATATGCAACAATTGATAAAGATATGTGACAAGCTAAACATTTACTTCTCTGCTATGTTTCCTTTTTGTTTCTTTCTTGTTTTCTTTCCTCTTTTCTCCCTTTTTTTTTTTTTTCTTTTCTTTTTGTTATTTTTATTTTGACGGACGTCAATATTTGGGGGGGCTGGAGCCCCCCCAAGCCCCCCCTTGTCTACGCCCTTGGAGTGTAACTAAACATCCTCTTTCTATGCGCAAATAATTATAATTAATATTCAAAAATTGAGAATCAGTAGTGCCCAGCTCTGATTTCACCCTATGAATTTGTCCAATAAATCCTTTCTCTGCTTAATATCCCGTGTGTTAGAGTCCTCATAATTCATATTCTTACACTCTCAAGTTGAACATTACAAAATCTAGAATCTAGGACCTAAACAATGTGGCATCTTAACACATGGTTATTGTTTATTGTTTCTGCTCATATGACATTCCAAAGGTTTAAGACATAAGTATATATGTTTTATTTAAAAGGTAGTTCAACCCCCGATGATGTTGTTGGCATGAAACCATACTCAATTTGCTTTCTTGCATGAAGCTCATTAAATGAAACTACCTCGGGTCAAATTCCTCGTGTCCCACAAGCCTAATTTTCATCCTCAAGCTTAATCTTCATCCTATGCACACTTTGTGCTGTACAACCGTTAAATCTAAAATGCCAAATTTCTTTACATGCCTACCCCTCTATCAAACCACCAGTGTAACGCATAAACGGTTCTCTTTTGTCAGAAGGGGGGTCTTTTGTTTATTTTTATCCTATTTTGAGGTGCCTTGACACTTTTGTTAGGAAATCAGCCTGTTTTGAAAAATACGACAAATCACCATGTTATAGCCTTATAAGCGTTTGAAAACGAACGTTCTCTACTCCATGAACTATGACAGAATTGTAACATTCTCTCTTGTCGTAGATCGGCGTAAAAGAAAGCCCTGATCATTATTGCCTAGGTTCAGATATGATGTTCCATCTGGACTATCAGTAATTTCCTTCAAATCTCGTGAACAGGTGGCGGATAACATACCCTTCATAGCACTCTAATATTGGTGAATGAGAAGGGACGGGCTGTAGAATGGTTATCTTTTGAAAATTTCCACATATCGGCGTTTTCATACGAGAACAGGTGTTGGTCTGCCAAAAGCGGTATACGATTTGTACCCATTGGAATATCTATACGCTGCTGGTACATGTATATGGTATTGGCGAATGTATATACTTCATGAGAAATTCAAGTTTGGAAAGAATTGATCCAGGTTTTCGAATTTTTTTTATTTATTATCCACATAATATAATTATACATATAATTACAAAGCGTCTAGTCCGTCATTCAGCCGTCGTCCATTAAAGAATATCCGCGTCCATAATCCAAAGACCTGTTCCATATTCCATATAACAGTATTAGCACCAAATTCAAAAAACTATAGGCTAGTTTCCTGAAAGAGAGAAGTGGTCAACAGTTTTCAATGATACCGACAAGACATCATGATGTTCCAAAAATATAAAATCCGTATCGCTGATCAATATTCTTGATCCACATGATAATCGTTGTAAAGTCGTTATCTAGACAATGATGTATCTGTCACACTTTGATTGTGACTGTTCATATGAGCACCATAAGGATCTTGAAGTACATGGGTTCATACGGCCCCTAGCCCCGGGTTAAGCGATTAGACAGAATTTACGAAACGTAACATTATAGATCTTGCACGCTACGCTCGTATTTGCTATCAGCATGCGATGTATTGCCAGATTTGAGAAACTTTGAGTGGAGGCGCTTGGAAGAATAGCCCTGTTTTATAAGTTTCTACAACAATGTTTTGTGACCTTGATTAAAATCGTCACATTTAACACAGGATCTAGCAAATGCTACTAGGCGAGATATGTATACGCCATATGAAGGTCCCACTGGAATATTACTGTCCAGAAAGGGATAGTAAATTATAATCATCTCTTTTGTCATAAAGTCGACGAGAGAGAATACCCGCTTCATTTTTATAGAGATATAGGTCTAAATATGTTGTGCCTCTCGGGCAATCTGTAGTTTCCTTCAAATCCAGTGAAGGTGGATGTATGTCCTTCACAGCGTCATTTATATAGCGATTATCCACAGCGAGAAGATCGTCTATATAGCGTTTGGTGAATGAGAAGGAACGGGCTTTGAATGGATCGATTTTTGAAAGCGCCTGCATATAGTCATATTCATAAGAGAACAGATACAGGTCAAACAACAATACATACATTTCGATACGTGACAATAGCTCCGAGATAAGGATCAATTGGATTAATACACCACAGACAGTACGGCTATATTAATACACCACAGACAGTATGGCTATATTAATACACCACAGACAGTATGGCTATATTAATACACCACAGACAGTACGGCTATATTAATACACCACAGACAGTACGGCTATATTAATACACCACAGACAGCACGGCTATATTAATACACCACAGACAGTACGGCTATATTAATACACCACAGACAGCACGGCTATATTAATACACCACAGACAGCACGGCTATATTAATACACCACAGACAGCACGGCTATATTAATACACCACAGACAGCACGGCTATATTAATACACCACAGACAGCACGGCTATATTAATACACCACAGACAGCACGGCTATATTAATACACCACAGACAGCACGGCTATATTAATTATATACACCACAGACAGCACGGCTATATTAATACACCACAGACAGCACGGCTATATTAATACACCACAGACAGCACGGCTATATTAATACACCACAGACAGCACGGCTATATTAATACACCACAGACAGCACGGCTATATTAATACACCACAGACAGCACGGCTATATTAATACACCACAGACAGCACGGCTATATTAATACACCACAGACAGCACGGCTATATTAATACACCACAGACAGCACGGCTATATTAATACACCACAGACAGCACGGCTATATTAATACACCACAGACAGCACGGCTATATTAATACACCACAGACAGTATGGCTATATTAATACACCACAGACAGCACGGCTATATTAATACACCACAGACAGCACGGCTATATTAATACACCACAGACAGCACGGCTATATTAATACACCACATACAGTATGGCTATATTAATACACCACAGACAGCACGGCTATATTAATACACCACAGACAGCACGGCTATATTAATACACCACAGACAGCACGGCTATATTAATACACCACAGACAGTATGGCTATATTAATACACCACAGACAGTAAGGCTATATTAATATTATTTGTACATTTAATACTTTCAGTGGTGCATTTTACATATTCATACCTTATATACAATACAATAAAATGCGTTTTACTAATATACTTGAAGTCTAGCCTTCCGTGCGCATACGCGTAAAAGTTGTATATATACATCTATAGCAAAAATTTTGCAAAGAAAAATATACATAGATATATATAACTTGAGTTATTTCGAGGCAATTCGTCTGTATTTTTTATTTTTGTGAGACAAAAGTGGCCACTGTATTTTATTTCATATCTGGGGAAATGACGTCATTGTGACGTCACCAAAGCCACCATCTTGGATATTTCTGCATTTTCGGGTAGAGCGTGGCACGGAGATATGTGGTAGCATGTTTAATCTCCCTAGACTCAAGGATAAGGAAAATATTCAGATATTGATCAAATTATTCACGCGTACGGCGTATCACGTTGGGCACACCGGTTCTCGTCGGATCACCGAAGTTAAGCAGCGTTGAGCTCGGTCAATTCTTCGATGGGTGACCGGGTGCTGTACTGGCTGGGCTGATCAGTGTCCAGGATAATAGGAACTGTGGACACTCTCGTGTTCTGACACATGTAGGCATCGTCGTGATATGACTGAAAAATGTTGAAAACGACGTTAAATCCTACTCACTCACTCACTCAAATTATTCACATTCTTATAATATCAGTTATTTTGTCCTGTGGTTGCCATGGAAACAAGGTGTTTTATCAAAATGCTCGAGGGTGCCAGGTGGGCACCCTTCGGTTTCGTTATCTGCATGTTCCATAGATGCCAAAACCTATTGTGGAGCCTCTGGCGCAAGGTTCGACCATAAAACCCCTATTTGGCTGCCGAACTAAAGTCCAGTGTTCATCATCATGGCGATGGAAACCAGGTGACAACTGACAGAGTAGAAATTGCAAATAAACTCTTCGTCAGATAATTATGTACCTAAATCTCAAAGTTTCAAAAAAAGAGAAGTGAAAAATGAAATCAAATTCCCCTCCGGTGACCGTGAAGGTTATAACGCTATGTTTAAAATTGAAAAACTTCATGCTTCTCTCACGAAAGCTAACGATTCGGCTACAGGCCCTGATAATATTCATTATCAACTTTTGAAACATCTACCCGAATCTTATCTAGAAATCCTATTACGCATATTCAACAGACTTTGGATGACAGAAGACCTTTCGCCGTCAAGGCATAATGCCATAATCATACCAGTACCAAAGCCTGGCCGTAACCATACATATCCTGGTAACTATCGCCCAATTTCATTGACTAGCTGAGTTTGTAAAACAATGGAACGCATGATAAATGATCGCCTTGTTTGGTACCTAGAAGCTGAAAAGAATCTTACTTATATTGAAGCTGGTTTCCGTAAAAATATAAGTACCATTGATCATTTAGTCAGATTAGATTCGTATGTCAAGAATGCTTTCGCCAAGAATGAACATTCTATCATTTCCGATTTAGAAAAGACCTATGATACAGCTTGGAAATACGGGATTCTAACATGGGATTAAAGGGCCGTTTACCCGTTTTTATATCCAACTTTTTGAATGATAGACAATTCCAGGTTCGTTTGGGTACAACCATGTCTGATCGTTTCGATCAGGATCAGGGTGTCCCACAGGGCAGTATTTTGTCTACTACTCTGTTTAGTATCAAGATAAACAGCTTAGCTGCAGTTTTGAATACATCAACTGATGGTTCACTGTTTGTAGACGATTTCAACATATCGTGTAGTGGAAAA
This sequence comes from Hanleya hanleyi, assembly GCA_036873755.1. Lineage (NCBI taxonomy): Eukaryota > Metazoa > Mollusca > Polyplacophora > Lepidopleurida > Hanleyidae > Hanleya > Hanleya hanleyi. The sequence continues at coordinate 40,326 of JAVTVY010010558.1, read as the reverse complement.
AGTACACACAATATTGAGAGAACATTACAACTTTGTCTAAATAGAATTCACAAATGGTGTCTAGAAAATGGCTTCAAATTCTCCAAAGCTAAGACAAACTGTGTACACTTTTGCACAAAATCTTTCCAGCACAACGATTCAGTACTTACATTAGATGTAATTGAGCTCAAAGTGGTGAAAGAGATCAAATTCTTAGGAATATTGTTTGACCACTGTAACATTCAAACCTCATATAAATTGTGCTTGAAAGCCAAGTGCACGAAAGCTCAGATTTGTCGAAGGTAGTTGCCAGCTATAAGTGGGGGGGGGGGAGATCAGCAAACGCTTCTCCATTTATATCGATCACATGTTGTGCCCTCGAATAACGCCCAGATGCATTCGTCAATCGACTTTAAACTTGTTGTGCATATTGCTCCTGACTAGGGGAAGACACATATTGTGCTTCAGCTCTGTCGGAAACTGGGAACTCTTTTCCTCTACAATTTCCTTTATATGCAAAGTTTTCTTTTGTCTAAGTTGTTCGTTTGAATAACTTCCGGATGCCTTCGTCAATCAACTTTAAACTTGTTGTGTATATGGCTCCTGCCTAGGGGAAGACTTTGTTTTTCAGCTTTATCCGAAACTGGATACTTGTAGCTGTTCTACAAGTTCTCAAATATGCAAATGTTCTCTGTGACCTCCGAAGCCATTAGCTCCCACAGTACATTCAGTGTCTGATTAACAGTCATGCCATTCAGCCATATACAGTATGGTGACTTTAGGACCTGAAACATGTACAGGTATATATATACCTTTCTCCCACAAATGAATTCCACAGAGACAGTGGTCTTACAGATTTGACATAGATACATTAACTCAAGAATATTATGATAGGTAATAAGATCAAGTGATTGCCTTTTTTGTGTCGATCCACCTAAAATCGGCGCCTCCACATAAAATGTAAAAAAAATAGCATTAACTGGGTGATAGTTTGTGATTTTATTCATTGTAAATTGGCCAGAATACATCTCCAGACAGCTGGAAGTTCAGGGCTTCACAGCCACTGGGGGCTAAAGAAATGTAATTAGGATAGCCATACCACCTAACAGGATCAAATTACTATATCTGTATTATAGAGAGAAGTAGCACTGATTCTGGAGGCGAAGTACTAGTGTTTACTTTCACACAAGCAGTCTACTAGTCCCCTTATGTAAAGTGCATTATGCAACCACTTCAGATTTTATATCTGAATGGATAACATACAGGCATACAATATGTAGGCCTGCCAGGTTATGTCTATTATGTCTATTTGACCAAAATGCCCTGAATCCAAGCTTCCTTGAATACTTGCAATTCTCCATACAGTATCACACCATACTGATGGCAGCATATTTTCCCTGATTGTATTTTAGTTATTTGTGTAAGCAGGGGCTGATATAGTCTAGATTTAGATACATTAAGTTGTCAATATCCCAACTGCCACCTGTCTATGCCAGCGCTCGCAGCACCAATATCCTTTCAATCCATTTTTGAACCATAATGTTAATGAAATTATGGATTGTAAAAAAGACTGTATAATGAAGTATAAAGTAAGCATTATGTTGATGGGAGTGAGTGAATAGAATTTAACGTCGCTTTCAACAATATTTCAGATGGGGTGCGAAAACTTCCTTTTTTTGAGATGCAAAAACGTGCCATGTCCTTACAGATTGGTCTTTCGTGTTAAATGCCGTCATTTTCATCTGACGACGATACAGCTCACCAATGCCCAGTGTACGAGTTGTCACAGCGAAACAGCTCACCAATTAGCAATATACGAGTTGTCAGAGCATTTCCATCATAGCTCTCTAGATTTGTATCTAATACCGCTTATGCCAGTGCTAGGGGCCGTGTGATCATATCATCCAAGTTGCCACATGAACAGGTACAATAAAAGCGTACCTGAGATACAACACATATCACGAATCGTTAGATTCTTGGTATGTGCTTTAGGATAGGTTAACCGGAAGACTATACTGTAAAGCCATGTGGCTCTGCCAGTATGTCGGCACGTCTTCCCACTTCCCTTATATGTGTTGTAATTTGGATTATGGACGCGGATATTCTCTAACGGTCGACGGCTGAATTATGAATGGCGGACCAGACGCTTGTAATTTTAACCTGTGTATGCCTGGATTCTGCTGGTGGACAAGTTGTCCCCGAGGCCGGGCCCCTGCACACCCAACACTCATAATGGATACAACAGAAAGAAAATATAGTAAGACAGACCCGAGGAACCTTAGTGCAGGTTTCTTGGCCGAGTCTCTAATAGTTTGAAATGCACTAAGACCTTTTTCAATCCAAATGACAGATATATTTCTGACCGCAAAGCAAGGTTACGACATCAAAGCGACATATCACGAATTGTTAGATTCTTGGTATGTGCTTTAGAATAGGTTAACCAGAAGACTATTCTGTGAAGTCATGTGACGCAGTCAGTATGTCGGCACCTCTTCCCACTTCCCTTATATGTGTTGTAATTGTAACATTGCGCTTGATGATTGTTTCAGCACCGAATTCTACATGTAATAACTTCAAGATTTCTATATGTGGACAACGTGGATGTCTCACGTGTCCACTCTTCAATACTTCAGCGTCATTTAGTTCCGCGTTAACTGGTAACTCATATTTTGTAAACTCGTATGTTGATCTTAGTTGTTCTACTACAAACTGTATTTATTTAGTTTAGTTATTTAGTAAGAAGTGTGGTCAACAGTATGTTGGCAAGACCATCCAAAGACTCCATCTTAGGGTGAATGGTCACAGAAAATCCGTTAGGAAAAAGCAATTGCTTATAGGTAAGCATTTTTCTGGACCCGACCATGGCTGGGACAACTTTAGTATTCAGATCATAGACGTCGTCTATCCATTTACCAAGGATTCCCCCTTTGGATTTGAGAGAAAAATCCGAGAGCGGGAACTATACTGGATGCTAGAACTTGGGTCAGTGTTTCCGTATGGTTTAAATGATAATATCAGTGGGTTCGGCAATGTTACAAACCGCCGTTCAAATATATCCAATATTACCCAGCTATTTAAACCCCATCAACGGAGACATCGCAGCCATGGTTGGAGAAAGTTTAATAGTGCGATGATTCACGATCATATCACTTAAAATTACTTAGTGAGTTTAACTAACACACCCAATAGTACACATAGCTTACGTGCAGTTCTGTATGCCTTACCTCTGAGAGCTATAAATCATATAGCCAGAGATATACAACAATCTGCGTCCTCTGGAAATATAATACCACCGAAAATCACTAAAGTATGTCAAGGTATAGCGTATTTTCGGTTGTATCGTCCAGTGAACATAATCGAAACATCCCAAGATGGGCTTTTCTTGAAACTCAACTACTAAGATAAAGGACTGGACATTATTAATTTACCTCGAATCCTGAATGATCCAGAGGTACGCAATACTGTACCAAACTATTTTAAGTTCACAGAACGTCCTTGCATTTCATACAAGTATACTAAATCTATAGCCATCAAAATATTCAATTACTCTAATGCTGTCAAGGAGTTTGACTGGAACTTATACACGCCGGGGGGCTATAGTTGTGATTGTGAATCGTCCAACTGTATCTATACACCATGCAAGCATGTTGTGACTGGTGACCTTGATGTGGTGAGTGATAAGGACCTAAGATTGCTCCTCATGAAGGGACCTAGATATAGAGAGACGAGAAATATAAATCTGAAGGCCGACCGGCAGATAGCCCTGTCTGCTTTGGAACAGTACGTTATTGATTGGTCTAAGCGAGAAAAAGTTGAACCTACAGTACTCGATGATTGGCTGGACCTCATCAAGAGCAAGGTCGTTGAAACAATCCGCCATATTGACAGAAGTACCCTTCCCCAAGCAAAACAAGTACTGAGAAGCCCCAATTCGCAAGAAGTTCTAGCAAATCTCCAGAGTAAATTCGTCATAGTCCCAGCAGACAAAGCTCCAAATAATATAATATTCATATGTAAATATTACTATTACTAGGTGCTGGTTGAAGAATTGAGTGTAAACATATCGTCATCAAATACGTCTACTTACTCTCAAACTGCATTTACTCTGGAAGATTTATTTAACAATCACAAAACGTTTCTCAAGGAAAGAGGTATTTGTCTTCAAACCAAACATAACGACATACCAAAAGTATACTGGACTCCCAAAATGCATAAATCACCATACAAAGCTAGATTCATAGCTGGTTCTAGAAGCTGCACCACCAAACTTCTTTCAACCCTGTTGACGAGGGCCCTTGAGGAGGTAAAAACATTTTGGGAAAGGTATTGCGCCACTATTTCTAAAAACTCTGGCGTTGAATGTGTCTGAATACTGAAAAACTCAAAATGTCTTACGGAAGAACTTGATGCTAAAGGTCACATACCGTATAGACATGTATCCACATGGGATTTCTAGACTCCCTATACCACAATCCCTCATCAGGTTCGTCTAAGTTCATTAATAGTATCTGTGGTCAAGAAAACTGATCGTAGATATATTAATGTCGGAAGCCATAAAGCATTCTTTAGCTCTACTACATACAAGAGATATCATTCATGGGATGTTTCTTTGTTTATAGAGTTGCTTGAATTTCTCATTAAAAATATCTATGTGAAATTTGGCAAAGCAATATATCAACGGCATATAGGTATTCCTATGGGTACTAATTGTGCATCCCTATTGGCTGACCTATATATATTCTCTTATGAATATGACTATATGCAGGCGCTTTCAAAAACCGATCCATTCAAAGCCCGTTCCTTCTCATTCACCAAACGCTATATAGACGATCTTCTCGCTGTGGATAATCGCTATGACGCAGTGAAGGATATATATCCGCCTTCACTGGATTTGAAGGAAACTACAGATAACCCTACAGACGCATCGTATTTAGACCTATATCTCTATAAAAATGAAGCGGGCCTTCTCTCCCGTCGATTATATGACAAAAGAGATGATTGCAATTTCGACATCGTAAACTATCCCTATCTGGACAGTAATATTCCAGTGGGACCTGCATATGGGGTATACATATCACGCCTGGTAGCATTTGCTAGATCCTGTGTTAAATGTGACGATTTTAATCAACGTCACAAAACATTGTTGCTGAAACTGATAAAACAGGGCTACACCACAAAGCGCCTCCACTCAAAGTTTTTCAAATTTGGCCGATACATATCGCATGCCGATTGCAAAATACGAGCGTAGCGTGCAAGATCTATGGCGTTACGTTCGTAACTTATGTCTAATTCCGCTTAACCCGGGGCTAGCGGCCGTATGAACCCATGTACTTCAAGATCATCATGGAACTCATATGAACAGTCACAATCAAAACGTAACTGAGATACATCATTCTTTAGATGACGACTTTACAACGAATATTATGGATTAATAATACTGATCAGCGATACGGATTTGATATTTTTGGAACATCATTATGTCTTGCCGGCATCATTGAAAACTGTTGACCGCTTCTCTCTTGCAGAAAACAAGCCTATGTGTATGTATACTATGATTGTCTTTTTGAATTTGATGTACAAAGACAAGTGTACAATCACATGGTAACACATCGTAAGGACAGGTTACGGACAGCCCAGTCGAGGAACTAAACACTAAATTCATCTATTTCACATATTTCCATTATTTAGGGGATAAATATGCTCTGTGTTTTAGGGTGGAAGCGTCGTATGGGTAATTTTTTCACACAACCTTGTGTTGTTTCTCTCGGGCGGTTATGTTATTTGCTGAAAAAAAGTTCTGTGAAAATGTTCCTGAAAAGGAGGTATTCTTCACACAAATCCGTGGTGTTATAATAAGGCATGGTTGCAGGTTCTGCAGTGATAATATTTTGTATCAAGTTTCGTTCAATTGAATTTTTTTAAATAAATTCACCAATACGAGAATTAGTACGTTATTTAACCGTCTTACTTCTGTCCCCTTCATGAATTTTCTATAGATAATTTTTATATTTTAGTGTGTTATTAGGTCTCTCCATTTCGAATGGAATGACCTGTTGTTATTCTACGGATTATTATTATTATTCTATCCAATTTTGTCTACGCCCTACAAACGAAACAGTTCGCACTACAGTTGCAATAACTTTCACACACATAGGTATGGACCTGAAGTTTGCCGATTGGGATACACGTTTGACCTTGACCTTTTAAGTTATGATACAACCAACATCATGAAACGTTAGATTCGTGGTATGTGCTTTAGAATAGGTTAACCAGACGACTATACTGTGAAGTGATGTGGCTCTGTCAGTATGTCGGCACCTCTTCCCTCTTCCCTTATATGCGTTGTAATTTAAAGTGAAAATCATTCAGTGAATATTGATCGAACAGCTGAGACGAAGTAGTTGAGATTTAGACTGTAAATCTTTGAAGATCTTCCCACTAAAATGATACCATCAAATAAGTAGGTCAGACGAGCAGTTTTCGAGTTCTCTCCTCTGGTGCTGTTTTGCTTGTATACCTCTGTGCAATCAAAACTATCGAACAAAATCTGAAAGAAAGTTAAGGGTTCGTAAGTGTTATAAATGACCATGTGCTAAGTTATATTTTCGAACTGTTACGTAAGAAGGTAAAGTAGTTATCTCTCCCCTAATCTTTTTTCCAAATCCCGCCATTTTACAACGAGACAAGCTACGGCGTTGATTCTTCTAGCGTTAATCAACACTTTGATGAACTGAAAGATTATGACCTTAAATTTGACCTTTGACCTTCAGGTGCGTCTTTATATGTTTAGTGGTCAACTCTTGAACGGCTTATGCGATCAGCCTAATAATAAGGTCACGTGACCTACATAACGTCACAAGGTCTTTGCTTGCGTCAGAACTCGGTCTCAACCTTGACCTTTGAAGTAATAAGCATCGAAATTTCAAAAATACGGCTCCATTTGCTGAAAAACTAACACGCCGACAGTCCAGAAGCAGAAACAATAGTGATTATAATATTAACTATCTTTGGGGCTGATTATAGAAAGATCCGATATAACCTTAACCTTGGATGTCACACAACGTGAAAAAAGTTGTATCTGTTTTTTTCCAAAAACGACAAATTACCGGTATCTGTAAGTTAGTACATTTATACCACATAATACAGGTACGTTGTTTCTTGAGATATGGCCACCGACAGTTTTGCGACTACAGAATCATAACTCGAAAATTGTTAGGAATTCGAAGTTGAAATTTACACAAGAATGTAGGTCGTTACATGACGTAACAGAAAAACACGAAAGCCCATAAAAAATACCAGAAAGCATAGAACATTATTAGCATTTTTTTTTAAATTTACGCTTTATTCAAATTTTGTGGAAAATATATATCCAATCATCATCATTAGGTATTATTGAGAGAATATTTATATGTATTTGCCCTTGAAATTTTAAGAATGTAACTTTGATATGTTTAGAAATATTAAAAATAAATCCCTGACTATTAAGCCGTTAAATGGTTCTCTTCCCCTGTTTGTGGTCATTTGTTGATTTCATCTATTCAATGGGCGTTGTCAATTTCGCTATAGCGATTCGGCTGTAGCACTCTAGGAATCCGGTGTTCGCAATCAAATACATGTCGTGTTACATGACGGAGCTGGCTCATTTTTGGTTGCCCGTTACTTTCAATAATGAGTTCTTTCGTGGATGAGGTCTCTCGGCGATACTAGTACTCGAAAACAAACAAGGGGAATAACTGTGTTGGTCTGCCGGATGTACGCGAGCATGTTCTTCTGAGGGTGCGTGTAAGAATAAAAGTGCCTAAAACGAATGAATATTTGCTTTTGCCTTTTATGAGTAATGTTCTGAGATGAAATACGACTGGATTTGTAGAAAGTATTTAAAGACTTGTTTTTTAATTTAAGAATAACACCCAGACGACTAAAATTGCGCGCCAGAATATGTGAGTGAACCGGGTCCAAAATGAATCTCGTGGTTATTTTACACAATTTGTAAATACTAGACTGGTACAGGTATTCAATTGTGATTGAGCGAATATATGTATGGCTTTATTTGTGAAATTTCATGATTATAACATCAATTATTTTGAAGATATAACAAAAATAACATTTACCTCGCTTCGTGTATGCTATTTGCCTTTTACCCGTCAGGTTAAACGCTTTCGATATTCGGAAAATGTAAGTAGTAGTTGATTTCATCCGTCTAATTGTATAACGCAAGATAGTTTCAAAGAGGAGTTTAAGTGGGTCTCCATTGACAAGGCGTGAAGACCTGTATGCACCCCGACACACCAATTAAAGCTTCCTGTTTCGACTGTACCAACCGAGTCACCCCGCGATTGCAATTAAGTAAACGTCGTTTCAGATGATGATAGGCGCTGCGAACCTTGATCCCTCTGTAAGCCCACGATGCATTATATATATTTGCCAATTAAACGTACAGTGTTCAATTATTATTATATCGACATCGCATATGTAACACGACATGAATTTAATTTATAACGAAAGGATACATTTGGAAGACCGTCACGGGAAGACCACGCCATTGTGCCAACAATGCCTGGTTGCTTATCGTGTTTTTATACGGTTCGTTATTTGTACAAATCCATTGTGCTTGGTGTACTGCCACCAGCTGAAACGCGTGGCGACCATGCAGAGACAAAGTATCAGGCTACCGTGAACACACCCGTGCAATAGTTTTGGCCAAAGAGGGAGTTCGACTCAACCTGTCAGGATCGAGGAGGTAGGAAATGAAAATCCATAGAGACAAACAAAGCAAATATTATTAACTTATAATTCAGTAAACAGCACAAGGTATACAAGATTCAGACCGAGGTAGCGAACAATTCTGAAAACTATATCTGTAATCTACAAATTAGTTTTACCTGTACATTATACAAGTCCAATAAAATATATACAATATATACAAATATTAACAAGACCCCTATCTACGACGAACAAGCCTGGTCGAGCCCCACGTCTCGGCAAGACTGGCCCATCCGTGAGTAAACCCGGTGTCGCTTTCGTCTTCGTCCACTCCAACGATTGATGGTGTCTGGTTACACGGCCTGGTCTCTCCAACCTTAGGTGACCCTTTTTGGATTTGGACGAACTGGGGACGACAGTACTCTCGCAGTACAAAGGTTTCTACGGCACCAGGCCCTCACTTCGAAAAACAACACAGGGCAAGTCAACAGCACGGCTAACCAGGGCAGCAAATGGCACTCCTATTTGGAATATTCTCCCAGGCTTCAGTGATTCCACTTAGTAGCGACTCGCTCTGCAGTAGAGCCTACACAGTCCACTTAGGGTATCGACACGGAAATGTTCGGATAACACACGTTGGATGGAAGTTCCTGAAGAAACAGTGACCTAACAATTCCAGGTCGTATGCTTATAGTTGAACTGATGGATAACGTTCCTGGTCGAGGCCGGTGGTCACCCAGTGTAGGTAATATGCATGAATGTCTTGACCGGGAGGCCGGAGAGTTGCGTGTGTCAGCGTGAATGTATGGCCGGTTCTGGTCGACAGATCAATGGCCTGAGGTTATTAGTAGATTGTTGGATAACGTTCCTGGTCATGATTCACTATTAATTCTATACAACCACAAACTTTTTCACTGGAAAACAGTACCAGCTAAAGCTAAAAGCATTATTCCCTATCAGCTGCAGGCAAATCAATGGACAGGCTTCAGGGGCAGATGGTAGGTACATCATTAACAAGATTATAGTCTAGCCTGAAAACAATACGTCGAGAAATAGCCTGGCTATGAGGATCGTGCAATCCAATAAACTAATTACAACCTGAGGCTATTGCCTTTATTTTACAAATGGATGGGTATATATGCTTAAATATCGCTTCTCGAATACATTTTCATTACCAGTTTAAACAGAGCAGCGTAAGAGGAAGATTTTCCGTTTCCGAAGCATTTCCATCCTTTGTATGTAAGTTGCTACTAGAACGGTATTTATATCTAACGTCGAGTAGCATGCATTGGGAAGCTTAGTTAATGTTTATATACTAATGTTAGGCACCTGTAATAACCATGTCATTGTTTTCTTCTTGAACATTTTGAATGCATTATTGCTTTTGGAATTGGCAATTTGGCCCGGAGTATTGCCCCACGAATACATTTGTATTTTTCAGCGTACACTTACGCCGGTCACAAATCAACAACTATAGAATCTGTCAATTTGCACGGACTGATTGATTGAAATTGTAGTTTAAGGGCCGCTTCCCATTCGGATTTCGCGGCCCATCAACTCAATGTTTTATTTGACTTTCGCGGTACATTACTTTGTTTATTGAATATCTTTTCCAGCGCTAAGTTAATAAATAAATAAATAAATAAATAGGTAAATAATAAATAATAAATAACAATGAGAGATTAGTAGGAGATATAAATAGAGGTAAATAAGAATCGCTATATGTACAAGTTCGTAAGTCTCTTTCTGTTTTGTTTTTTTTTGGTAAGTTTTTCTGGTAATTGTGAGTTCATTGTAATCGCGTGTATGATTCCTTTGTCTTGGTACCCCTTTGTACACACAAAGCCGTCCAGAAAAAACTGGGAGAACCATGGGCGACTTCAGGATCTTTCTGATCGACTTTTCTAGCGGCGCTCATGGGAACGGGTGGGTTCTTCCAGAAATATGTGCCTGTAACAATTGCTTGGAGTGTGTATTGGGGCACAGGACGGCAGGTCTACGTCCTATATTGCGTGAAAGTCAAAGGAACATATTCTGTGTTAAGGTGTCTGTTCGGTGTCATCTATGGGCTAGCGTGTCGGTGTGGTCTAGGATGTGGTGTTCTGTTTCTGGACGTTTCTTGTTGTGCGGCGATGTTGGCATTCTTGTGATTGTCATCCGTCTTCTGTTTTTACTCTTGTCCACCATGGTGCTGTTTTATAATATTTGTCGTCATCGGTGTTCTGTTTTAATGCTGGTCTTCCTCGTCTGTGTTCTTCGGTGTTCTGTGCCTGTATTACAAAGAATAGAAGAGTTTGTAGTTTTTTGTTTTCTGGTGTTATATTTTGCCACCGACTGGCACTATCGTGATCTAAGTCACACAATAACAATAACTAATTAGGTACTAAATATTATAAATAACAATATTATTATAATTAAGGCCAAATGTGAATGCTTGATATAACCTCCAGTCTTCTGCCCCTGCTAGAAAACCGGACGGTTAACATTCGTTAACGAGGGTTGGAGGTAAGGGAACACAATTGAAGAAATTATTCATTTTTGTGAGTGACATTATTCGTGTGCGTGGTTGTTTCTTGGATGTGTGCTACTGATTTATGTCCTTGATTGTTGCGGCCTTTAGGTTTTAGAGACGAATGTGGTTACCGGCCCACACGGAACATGGTATCTCCGGTGCCCACATTGCCTATATTTTATTCCAAAAGAGAAATTTTGGCCAATATTGTCGCAGGGATGTTTGCACGGACTACAGATTTGGAGGTACTATGTGAGATAAAGAATAATTCAGTAATTAGCGAGTATCGTACCCACGACCACTCTAATTAGTAAAGGATCTCTTACAATCCCAGCCATGCCGGTGTAGAGGCTAAGAATATCCGGTGGCTAAGAATGTCCCGTCCCTATCTTCCATCCCAGCTGGGGCACTTTTCGCCACATTGGGAACAAGTGTCCGAGCTTGTCCGCAATAGAAAAGGATCATACTACTTAGGGACACTAATCACCAGAACATTCTTATTCATCACACCGGCCCCGTGGGGTTTCCTGTGGTGTCGTTTTGCACATCGCAGATCATGGTAAGAAAAGGCCTCAGCTTCTCAGAGAGCTTGTCGTAAGAGGCGACTACATGAGGCACCCGTGGGGTTCCAGGGTGTGAAAAGGAATAGGACCCCACCAGTGTGGCCCCCGGGTGTGAAGAGGAATAGGACCCAACGTCGTAATATGACTCAAATACACTTGAAAGCGACGTTAAATCATATTCACTCACTCACCCAATCACACCGGCCCCATAGGTAATAATCCCGCGAATCGTCCCAATAAAGCCAATCCGTCCCTCGGTGTTGCAAGGCGCACAATTGGCTTTATTTGGTAATTTAGTTCAGATTATATTCGCAACTAACCAATTTGAATATATGGAAATAATTTTTGAAAGAAAGAATAATTTAACCGTGAGAGGGAATCTTAAAATATGTCGATATCTGTAAAATCTGGACCCAGTACCTATGTGGATTGTAAAACTATTGACAGACAAAGATACATGTCCGTAATGTCTGTTTACCTTGTAGTTTGTTCACGATTGATCTGCACAATGGTACCAAAAATTCTGATCATCGTCGCAACAATTGTGAACGTCGGAATGTGTTTTTGTCCGGATAACACCGAAGGTAAGGTAATAACGATCTCATAAATGTTCATGGATGATTTTGTTTAGTTCTGGGGTAAATTATTTTTTCAGCGAAATGTTTGAATTATTGACAACAACAATGTCAGAAGTTTCTCGTCGAAATGAAGTACTACATATCATTGACCTCTAACTGTTCAAGTCCTGATGCCAAAACTACGAAATGAACTCCCAGGATCCAAAAATACAATTTAATAAACTAGTACATTTCGTGGATGACAACCATGTCTAAGACTTCGATCCCATGTTCTGGACCGGGAATCAAATTTAGCTTTTTAGCATTTAAACTGTAATTAAATAACAATTTTACTTGACCAGAGCAACCACCCAAGTACTAGTAATGCGAATACAAGTTCACATAAGAATATCCTTGTGTTTCAGTTTAGGAGATCCCATATTTTTTTGCTTTATATATTTTATATGGTCTACAATAATGGTTTAACCCATCTCTAGTCTGTGGGATTAGATAGGAATGCTATTAAAATGCCTGTGTTTTCATAGAAAAAGCTCATATTTTCTAAGAAGTTAAAGAACAAGTCAACGGTTTTCTGAATCAACGCTGACTTGGTAAATCTAATAAAACTGGGTAGTCACCAGGCTGCCGTTCAAGACAGTAGTATTTCAACGTGCAAAATCAAGGTGATGAGGCTAAATTACCTTGATTTCGCTAGGTCAGTTTGCCAGCGTTACTTCGTTGGGATGGTATTTCCTCAAAATTTGGAAAACAGATTATCCAGTTCAAAAATCCTTTCACAAATGTTCTCTTAAAAGAGCTGATGTTTTCTTCTTTTTTCATAAAATTTTCTTCAAATACCGCTATTTTGGTATTTTGGGGGCACGGTTAGTCCAGTGGTTAACATCTCGGACTCTCACCAATGCGGCCCGGGTTCGATTCCGCATGGCGTCGACTCGGTCGTATGTGAGACTGGGTTTCTGGTCCCAGGCCGTGCTCGTGGGTTTCCCTCCGGGTACTCCGGTTTTCCTCCCACACCGCAAAACCAGATGTATGATTGTGAGATATGTTTCTGTGTATGAATGTGCTCGGCCCAGTGCAAGATTGGCTTATAGCCAAACTGGCTACCGAGGGTAAAAGAAAGCACGCAGCATGCACAGTAGCCGTAAAATGAGTTTTGTCGGAACCTCCTTAATTCACAATTAATGTCATTCACAGCAAATAAACGCCTTATGAAAGTATAATCCCGACTGATGTGTTAAGACATGTAGGACGAAGACGTCCTATTATATAAAGATGTCTTGAAACAGACGATGCCTAAGTATAATTCAACAGTACTGTTCAGTCCTGTTTTATGACAGTCCGTTTCAGTGCTTCAAAGTGACAGTACTGTATCAATACTGTTTCCTTGCATAAACGTGGCAGTACTGTTTCATGGCTCTATTTAGTAACAGTACTGTATAAGCTATATTCATATGCTGAAGCTATATTCACTGTGTATGATACACGAGTCAGTATGGTGTTATGGTATTCACATTCCCTTGTTTCAAATTGCAGTACGAGGTAAAAAGCCAGTTAAAATTCCTCGGTGGAGCTATATATTTTCATCATTGAGATTTATTTTAAATTTGGACTTGATATTGCCATAGCTGCCTCCCAAACATTTGGTATCCAGTTTATTACGTCTTGGAGGAGCCACCGACGACAACACGAGTTAGTCCTCCGCACACATGTCCAGTTATATGGCAGTGGAGTGTTACAGAAACAGCAGTACATCACAGGATAGCTTACAGTTCTGCAAACATTTGATTGGTCAATTCAAATTTTCAAATTTATATTCGGCAGTTTCACTGGTTTGTAGAGAAAACTGGAGTAGGATCCAGCCAATCACAGAGTGTCTGTAAAACTTCATTAGCTGTGAGCTCATATCTCAAGCATATCTGTATCACATATGGTTGGAGGGTTACGCATAGTACAATTATCCTACATTCCCTTGCCACAATATGCGCATCAATTCCAGTCATCATAGAATAGAATGCTTCATTTCGCTAATCACAACCCCCATAATCTGTCTAATTAATAATTGATTAGATTTGATTATACCCCCTACCGACCCCCTCCCTATATATAAATCGGATGATAATTTGATCGATATTAATGCGTATCGTTGCGGGGTACTGCCAAGTTTTTTGTCGTTCCGGGGATAAGGTAGAATTTTGTTAGGGGGGGGGGGGACAATAATGGTTCCCTGGCCTGGTAGTGTTAAAGAAACGGTCCACATAGGGGTAGGCTAAATACGGTGTACACCAAAGGACGTCACAAAGGCATCCGTATATAGGCATCAGATATAACATTCCGTATTTAGTCGTGAATGGTGTGAAGGCAAATGTTCAAGTGTCACCTATGTGTCACCTATGTACATACGATTCACGCACACTGCTATTTTGCCTGGGTATGTATCATGCATATTTAACAACAAGCCGCTCTAATAGAAATCTAAACCCGTAAACTTCGTTAGCCGCTTCAACCATAATTATTTTCTTGCACAGGTTGGATGGAAGTTATGCCTGAGCGCTACGACACATATGCTGACCTCCTGAACAATAATGACCTGCCTAGTTTCATGAGACTATTCCACGAGGACATCAGGCTGCAATGGGTCGGACATGATACAGTAACTGGATTAACAGGTGCGTGAATATCATTCTGTCGAGTCACATCTGTATATTGCTGCTATATGTTCCACCTGCACCCAATTTCCCCCGGTCTCCCCGGTGTTAAAAAAAACCTGTGATTAATGTATGCATAAAATGAAAGATCTATCTCCCCCGTATCCGAAAATGTATGCAAATATTTTTTGCGATATTTTACCGCCGATCTATTCATATCGAAACATCAAAAACTGGAGCCTGTGGACAGATTCATAAGTGCCGCCATTACAAATGCCGAAAACATATTGTGCGCATCGCTGCGTGACGTCAGCCGGGCTCATATCACTTCCGCCCTGTATGTTAAAGTATGAGAATCTCCCGGGGCGGCAGGTTTATATTTTGCATACTGTTATAATTTGATAGTTTTAGTGTGCCAATATTCCGGAAATACACGGACATCATGCCGCAGTGTGTGGCATTGCTGAAAGATGATGCTGTGCCTACCGAGTTTGTACATTGTCAGGCTCCCGAACCGAAACGACTGTCCACACTTGCCAGGCTGGAGAAGTGGGAGCAACAAGCACAGCAAACAGAGGTATCATATTTTCGCCTTCCCCGCTAGAGAGCGGCGAGGTCCGGGTGACGTCACAGCGACCCGAATCAAAATGGCGGCAGGCTTGAGAGACAACGATGTGCAGGTTGAACGCCGATTTAATCGAGTAGAAAAGTCGCTAAACATTTCCTTACATTTTTGGATACGGGGGAGATAGTTCTTTTATTTTAGTGTATACCTCAATCGCATGTTTTCTTCTCCTTTGACCTTAAACCAATCTGCTCCTTGCGAATACCCAGTGAACAGCACAAAAGTAGTGGTATTCAAGACGGAGAGCAGTACAGAGTACATTGATAGCTTGGAAATCTCCTGCCTCAAATTTCATCCTTTTTGTATTATTTCCTCAATGTTTCATGTTTACTCTTTCCCTGATAAACAGATTACTATATTGAAACCCAGCTCTTTACTGTGATATTGGTTGTTAATCGGTTGCTGCATTGTTCCCGGAGAAGACTGGCGTCATGTGTCGTTGATATGCATAGAGATAGGTACATAGATTTAATATATATTGATAGATATCTAGAGATCTGAATATAGATATAAAATCTATAAAATGTTTGATGATATCTACTGATAATTCCTCTGCACACTATGACGGCTTTGTTTTCCATATATATATATATATACGTCCGATACAATACACCTCAGGCTATGTCACTAAACTGCTGTATAGATTTAACTTTAGATTTTCATTGTTGTTATTATCATCATTCAATTATTTATTTGTCTAGCTAAGGTAAGTTCATGGAACTCAAGCTGTGGTTTATCATCAAAGAGTTGCTAGAAACCCTGTACCTCGAGCGGATAGCTCGTGACTTTGTTTGTGGATCCACGTATCTCCTATTGTAATGGACTTAGTGGCTAAGTTGCAACAAACCTGTCGTCATCAAGCAACAATTTTTGTAAGGCTTGTCTTGCCTTCCGACGAACAAAATGGTTCTCTGGACTGAAGAGGGATGCGCGAGAGCAGAGCTATTAGCATATGCGCATGCGTGGATTGATCTCCTACTATATAGTGTAGGATTGCATTGCATGGTTAAATATTTATAATATTTTTACGAATACTGGCGAATCTTTAAATTTGTCTACATGATGTAAGTAAAATGCAATGGAAAAAGTCATCGACAGTCGAAATCTATGTTTCATGCTGATTGTCATAATCAAACCTGAATTCTCTCTCTCTCTCTCTACCTCTCTCTGTCTCTCTCTCTCTCTCTGATTGTCATCATTTGTTTGAGGTACAGAATGGAGTCATCTGCGATAATTAGTAAAGAAACATTATCGTGATTTTCCTTGTAGAAGCTAATGAGAAATGAATATATTTAGTCAAACCCTGTTGCTATAGCAGCAATACTGGGAAATACTTTGGTGGAGTTAGAGGTTTACTCTATTTTTCCAGCATGTGTTTCAAAAAGTTCCGGCCTACAGTTCATCTGAGTGCATTACTGCTGGAAAAATTATACCATTCTTTGAATATCGGTATTTTTGGTGCATTTACAGATTTGGAGCTATATTTTGAGGAAATTCTCCCGTTTGTGAACAGGGTGGATTTTGATTTTAGAGAGCTCCTGGACGAAAGAGATAATCAGATTGTAGCGCATTACAACTACACTGAATATGACTGGGAACTGGGCACTGCGGCTCAAACTGGAAAGTGAGTACGATCATCGCGAGGATCTTTTTTCTCAAAGCTCTATTCTTTTCTGCCAAACATCTCAAAATATTAACAAATCACAAAGCTAAGTCACAGCTGCTGTAAGTATGTATGATTAAAGATCAATTTGTATCCTAATGAGATAACACTGGGAAGCTGTTGAAGTAGTCACTAATTTAAAGACTGTGTGGTGAATTGTGAAGAGACGTCGTCGCACGCTGTATTCGTAGCAGCAGTGAGGAGAGTCAGACAAGGGGGGCTTACTCGAGATAGACGCAAATCATATAAACAGATGAGGCGATGAGTTTGATATTCAGGCTCGGTGAGAGCATGGAGAATTCTTCTTGAGTCCTATCGGCCTGAGCGATTTGGGAGCTGTCCATGCATGGGGAGAGGGCATTTCCCCACCACCTCCCCCAAACACTTTCTCACCACTTGAGCTGGGCGGCAGAAACTTACCACGCTTGGGTCAAGCTCTACTTGAAAATGTAAAAAAAATTCAAGATGACCGCCATGACAACCTCACAATGACGTCATTTTCAAATAAGCATTTCTTGGACGCTTTTTTGTATGTTTTCTTCGCAAATACTGCATGATAAATTAACAAATAATAAGCTGATATAAAATAAATTTTGAAGAAGCATCACTTTTTGGTATTCCACATGGGGGTCATTTTAATTTACTCATGATCCACTGCTCCAATGCTACAAACTTCAAAATCATGGCGTTTCAGCTCCTAAGAGTTTTTTGCTCCGGGAACGGATAGAAAGGTTGGTTGGGGCAGGTATCATGGCCCCCAGACCTGGTAGGGTTAAATCATATAAAGATCGATGGGAATCATGCGCAAGTAGTGTTAACGGAGTAAATGGCCGCATAATGAGTTATCCCCTATCCAATTACGACAGAGGGGCTGTTAGAGGTATCAAATTACGCGCGTAATGTGATATGGGGTATTGCGTAATCGTTGGACTAATAATATGAGAAAATTTGAAACTCGTATTCGAACTATGAGAGGACATACGAGAGGGGGTAAGAAGAGATCTGTGAAAAATAACGTATAAATGAATATTAAACGGACTGACGCCACACAGACGAGTCCTGACCTGCGAGTATCGCAGTGATTAACCCAATAAGGTCACACATCTGCTCTTCTGCGATCTTTGAAATGTTTGGTCCTGTACTAAGAGATATACATGAATATTAAACATGAATATGTCATGCAGACATGTCCGAGGATGAGAATGTTACATGAAATAGCGAAATAAACATGCTGGGTTTTCCCTGTCGTCTTACATATATTTTTCAGGATTATCGAATGGCAAGAGTATGCATCATGCATGTCATGTATAAGGTAGCTTTGAATGTATATAGAAAGCATATGTCCGGGCGTATAGAGAATCTACACAGCGTATTTGAATCATTGAAACAAAAGAGAACATTAACTAAGTCACGGTTAAACTACGTTAATCATATCTTTACCGCAGAAGACAGGGGTGATGTTTTATTGGACGAAATGTCGAAAAGAGGTCCACGGGCGATCGGGGCATTCTTTACTGATTTGGAAGAGACAGGGAATAACCACATCATCCAGTTGATCACCCAATCCGGCTCCTCTGATAAAGGACAGTGTATACACTTGTTGAATAGATTGTTCATGATATATGATGTGCATCTCATCCCTATTATGGAGCAAATGGAAGAGGAGTACAACACAGGATTAGATATCGGCGACCGAGTTTCCGTCTTCTTTGGCAAGGCGATAGAATGTCTCGATGAAAAGAAACCTGTAGATGAGTGGCTGAGAGACATAGGCAAAGACGAGAAGTGGGGGACTTACCGTGGTTATCGGAATTCCAGAATCGGGAATGGCGAGAAAATCAACTGAAGACGGATTTGTGGAAGTCTAACCTTCGTGTACTCCTAAAACGAATGTGGAAGCTCAAGAGATGTTTCACATTGCCGTATATTAACTTAGAGAAGGACTACTTGTCTGTAACGCATACTCTCAAAGACATGTACGGCTGTCTTCCGCACAACTTAGACATGCAGCGCGTATGAGAGCGAACATATGACTCATCGCGACTGACAAGTTCGAACTTGAAACCGGTTTTCCCCGGCATTGCAACATATGTTTATTTTTAGCTCTGACAACCGGTATGTTGATAGATCCCGCATGCGCGGTGTGCAGCGTTGGATTTGTATATAAACGCGAGTTGTCTTAAGGTATCATAATCTCGCTACTACTCGACCGCGCCACTGACAGCACGATGGAAGAGATCCACGAACAAGTAATTCGCAAAAACCTTTTCATTCTCATCAAAGAGAGAGAGAGAGAGAGAATTAGGGTTTAACGTCGCATTCAGCAACTCATCAAAGAGATAACAGGTGTGTCCACTACATGTGACTTGCTTAGACAAAATATGATATTAACAATGGAAATTTAAGAAAATATTATGGTTGTGAAGTCAACGAGTGGAAGTCAACGAGTCCGGCATCTGTTGAACTTGATACCTGACCGAGGGCCGAAGGCCTTTTATACGTTTGTGGAAGCTCTACAGAAGACTGGCAACATTACATTAGCCCAACTGCTACAGCCTGAACTTAAGAAGACTTCCAACTTTGATGTCGGCTATAGGTCGGTGACTGGGTTCCATTTGGGGTACAACTTCTTCGTCAATGTGGGGAACTAACTCTAAAGAGCACGCCTGTTTGCATATTACCGCGAGTAAATATGTTGTCGACTCCGACCTTTTGCCCGGTATAAAGACCGTACGTTTAACGCGAGAGGGCTGGGTGAAATTGACTGACTATATCGTTGCGATCGGGACACCCTAATTCAAGTTTCAAGTTTCCCAAGTTCCCTAGTTCCAAGTTCCTAAGTTTCAAGTTCCAGCTTCGTAGTTCCAAGCTCCAGTTCCCCCAAGCTCCCCCTCTGAAGTTTTAAGGTCCAGTTCCCCCAAGCTCCATCTAAAAAGTTCAAAAGCTACAGTTCAAAAGCTCCCAGATCCAAAGCTCCCAGATATGATACACATCTGGTTGTTTAAGAGGCATAACACAGGGAGGGAATTTGGCTTAATGTCACACTCAGGTTTCTTTCACTCATATGGTGACAGTCAGTTTGGTTGGTGGAGGAAGCCGGAGTACCCGGAGAGAACCACCGCCCATCGGCAAGTAACTGACAAACTTTCACACATGGACCAGCTGGGCTCGAACACATATGCCATTGTCAATCGGCCCTTATTATAATGTTAATTATTATAATGTTACTGTCTACCCTGTTCAACTCATGTTTTGAATTGCTGTGGAGCTCACAGATTATAGATTACAAATTAAAGTAAACCACATCTAACACCTAATGGAACCAATTTTTGGGGGGATTAGAAGTTTGTGAAAACATCCTTCAGGATAGCACAGATCGGCCATTGAAATGGAAGAAAGTCCTTTAAATGGAAGAAAGTCCTGTCCATCTCTGTAGGTATGCAATACTGTAGAGGAACTTAGATTACACACTTCCATCTTATAATTTTACAATCGATTCTTTCGTCGTGAAACTTCGCTGGGATAGCTATGCGGTCACAGAAAGTGACCAACCTTCTCTCTCAAATTCAAATGCCCATCTTATCAGATTTTTAGAGGTCGGAAGACGGTGAATACGCGTCAGGATAGCTGTGGGATCAGGGAAAGTAAGTGAGGAGTAGAGGGGGTACATTACCATGCCTTTATGGGGAAATAATTGGATGATTTGCTAAATATTCTGTTGAAACAGAACTTTTTGAGCTTTGTGTGTACTAACATATGTATTATCGTGGATGATTGTTCTGGGGCTATCTGTCATCACATCGGCAATAAGCCGATGATACATGTACGCGACTGAACTTTCTTTTACAAACTTGACAAATGCGACCGGTCATCAGATTTCTTGTATTCATCATATACCCGTCTTGTTCCCCTGATGATTCGGACTGTCGCATTGAACCTCTTGATCACTAGATACCCCATATATATCGAATTGCCGCGATTCACTTACACATCAGCAGCCAAAATGAGAGGTATGTATGAATGGCCGGCAATTAGTTTCATTTCAAAGATTTCTCATTTATGTAATTCATACATCGTCAGCATTGTTTTGATTTTTTACCCCTCGGCTAAAATTTGGCCAAAAGATAGTGTTGTCGTCATATACCCAGATATATTAGAATGGCTTACCCTAGGCACACCAAACTTGCAGTGCACATCCATATGCTCGTGAACCAGAACCCTCTTGAATCTGGACCCGATTGGTTGGAAACTTTGGCGGCTATCTTTAATTTATGCGAGACCATCATAGCTTTCTCATTACCAAGATATCGTTAGAATGACTTTACCTAGGCACACCAAACTTGCAGTGCAAATCCATATGCTCGTGACCCAGAACCCGAATGAATCTGGACCCGATTGGTTGAAAACCTTGCCGGCCATCTTTAATCTATGCGAAACCATTAATCTTGTGTATCTCGGGTACCATTTCGCTGTTCAGTGTAAAACTTGGTATAGATTATCAATGCATCAAGAAACTTCAAAGGAATGACCAAACCAGTTTCCCCGATTCGGTGGAAACCTTGGCGGCCATCTTTAATTTATGCAAAATCCCAAATGATATATATCTCAAATATTATTTAAATGTTCTATATGTAACTTGATATACAGCGTAGATATATCAAGGGAGTTGCAATGAATAACCACATCAGATACTCCGAGTGGTGGGAAGGTTGGGCGGCCATCTTTAATTTATGCAAAATCATCAATGATCTCTATCCTTGATACCGTTCAAGTGCTCCATGTAAAATGTGGTATACATCATCGATGCATCAAGAGATTTACGATAAATGACAGTTCTGGATTGTGTGATTGGTGGCCATCTTTAATTTACGCAAAATCTTTAATGATGTATATCTCTGATACCATTTCAGTGTTCTATACGAAACTTGGTATATAGTATCGATGTATCAAGAGACTTGCAATGAATAACCACATCAGCTGGAAGGATGGGCGGCCATCTTTAATTTATGCGAAATCCTTAATGATTTCTATCTTTGATACTCTGATCTCGATGTAAAATTTGGTATACATCATCGATGCATCAAGAGACTTACGATGAATGACGAATCTGGTTTCTTTGATTGGGCGGAAATCTTGGCGGCCGTCTTTAATTTATGCAGAATCTTTACGAAACGAAATATACATGTATATCTATACGAAACTTGATATACGTGTACACCATCGATGCTTCAAGAGATTTATGTAATCAATACCGGTTTCTCTGATTGGGGGGAAACCTTACGGGCCATTTTTAATTGGAATTTTTTTGATAATCTGTATATTTGTCACTTGACTGTTTGGTGTTCCTGACATCTTGGTTCAAACTGAATACATTATGAATGGCTGGCGCCCAGAGTCGAGGGGTTTTCAGATGCGCAACTTCATAGTATTGCTTGGCGAAAACGTTGGATTAGGGAAACCACTATACAAAGTGGTGTATTTGTAACACTTTTAGAGCGTGTTGGGTGAAATGTATTATATCCAACATTATATGACTGTGTTAGGAGCAATATTGTGTTTGGAATATAACACCTATATTGTTGTATTGCTCCTGATGCAGCACTATAATGTATATAACACTATCTTTCAACACTTTCTAAGAGGGTTATGTTTCATAATCTTTGATATCGTGTTTTTCCTCGTCCATGGTTTATAATATTAAGTACAACATATGTAATATAAAATATCAATATACATCAGCTAGAGCCGCCCTGCAAATATCTTTCCATAGTCTGCCGAACCATATCCCTGTAAAGGGAGGGAGGGAGGGAATTTGGCTTAATGTCACACTGAAGTTTGTTTCACTCATATGGTGACAGTCAGTTTGGTTGGTGGAGGAAGCCGGAATACCTGGAGAGAACCACCGCCCTTCGGCAAGTAACTGACAAACTTTCACACATGGACCAGCTGGGCTCGAACCCGTGCCGGTTCAGCGGTGTGAGGCTGGCGGTCACCAGCGAAGCGCCTTAGCCACTCGGCCACCGGGAGCCCCTCCCTGTAAAGGAAGAGTGCTTAATTTGTTCAATGGTTTGCCTGTGCTGTTTGTTTCTAATTATACATTTAAGTTGCTTAGGTTCATTATTATCCGAATGTATCAGTAGAAATATTTGATTATGTGTTTAATTCCATTCATTTGTTTAACCATGCGATGTAAGGATGCAGAGGGAAATAGTCTGAATGTTACTAACCAAGCATTGCCTCGAGATATTATGATTTCCAATAGTGTGTTTGATCAAGATGATCATAGCAAATGGTTAGTGTTTAATACAAACGTTATCCCCCCTTCCTGTTTATTCTGTTTTCCATGTTCCCCAAGATA
Organism: Hanleya hanleyi; assembly: GCA_036873755.1. NCBI lineage: Eukaryota > Metazoa > Mollusca > Polyplacophora > Lepidopleurida > Hanleyidae > Hanleya > Hanleya hanleyi. The sequence continues at coordinate 16,700 of JAVTVY010010558.1, read as the reverse complement.
ATCCACTCCATGCATGTAAATCTGGATATATCAGTTTGTGGAGTGAAATTACATAAATACTGCTTCACCGTACCCTGTGAATGCTTCAAAGATGCACATGAGATATCAAGTTTATGTCAAGTTGCCCCAGCACCTTGATAAACAGAAAGGTCAACCTAACTCTATAGCTATAACTGCACTATATATCATTTGAAATCATCCACTCTTGGGATTAAAACTAGCCTTCGAAGGTCCAGGGACCAAGCTCCTAACTCTAAAGCTCCAATCGTGCTGTATATTAATTGTTTTCTCCATTTATATGAATGCGTATCACGTTGGGCACACCGGTTCTCGTCAGATTACCGAAGTTAAGCAATGTTGAGCTCGGTCAATACTTGGATGGGTGGCCGGGTGCTGTACTGGCTGGGCTGACCAGTGTCCAGGATAATAGGGACTGTAAGCACGTTCATATTCTGGCACAAATAGGCACGTGATATGATTGAAACATTGTTGAAAACGACGTTAAATCCTATTCACTCACTCACTCACCCAGTGGTGGTCCAGAGGTCATGAAATTCTCCAGAATAGCTATGGGCCACAGGATCTGCGCCTCTCCTCTCTTTAAATAAAAAAAAACAATCTAAAAGATTTTTTGGATCGAGGGGTTACATGCAGCTATGGAATCCGGTAAGTAGAGGAGGTAATTACCATGCGCTTATGAAGCAATGATAGGATGATTTACTGAATAAAGAAAACATTTTGAGTTATGTAAGCATGTCGTGGGCGGTTGGACTTCAGTGAAGTAACCTATGTTCAATCATATGATATTAAGCCCGGGACAAATGTCCATATTTTCTTTGATAGATGAAATATTCATGAAAGATTGTTTTAGCCTTCAGGTTTTTTTTGCATTCAAAACCAAGAACGCACAAGATTTTAGGAGATAACAAATACACGCAATGGTCTTCTGTAATTTGATCACATTTATCGAAGAAAATTCAGTCAAGTGCATTCGGCCTTAGAGTGTTGAACAAACCAGTCATAACCTATAGTAAATCCTATAATAATTCAGTCATACTGCCAGTGAAATTTCAGTCACCGCCCAATCCTGTTGACAACATTTAATTCGAATGAATTTATTATCTTCCAAAATCATAACATTTCGTTTCATTTCAAAGATGTCGCAAACCTGTGATTCATATTATCATTCGTTGGCATTGTTTGATCTTCTCTATGTGGGGTGGTCTTTTTTACTTTTCGGCGAGGTTCAGTCCTTGAAGCCATTAAACGTGTTCGGCCTGCTTGCCAAATGTCTAGTGCCAAACAGGCGGAAGCACAAATTTGTCAAAGTAAGTTTCCCTGACTCTAAATGTATGATCTAGTGGTAAATTATACCATCCTCACATAGTGAGCTGAGCAATTTAAATCATGAAAATTATTTTGTTATGGCTTGTGTCAAACGTACCAGTGATGGGAGATAATTTTACAAGCATGTGATAGCTCAGGATGTAATAAATGCAGACCACGATACACTTGCCTTAAACTAGCGTGAATTCGGACAATGACCTGGCAAAGGTACAAAAGTGCCATCGTCTCCCCTTATACTATGCAAATGTTTCAAATCTAAACTCATGTTTCACACATAGTCGTCTTAGAAAGGCTTCCTCATTTTATTTAGTCTTAATTTTCAATTCATTTTTCATGGATCTGGGTACCAAATTTCCGTGATATGTAATCTGTATATTTTCAAGTTCCTGTCCTTGTGCAAGTTAACGATACACCAAAGTTCAGTCTAACCCATCTATAAAATAGTTATTCATATAGAAAGACCAGTATAAGATATTACTTGTGTCATTGCCCTACTCTGGAAATAAAACTCACTGAAAGTACATGTAGGGTGATGTCAAGAATATTTTGTTGGTTATTATCTTCTACCGGGACATATTCATCCCAAGGCCAATATGCTCCTGGTGCCAATTGGTTCGAACGACTATTAAAACAGTATTTTTCAGCTATCATAAGACTACAGGCAATATATGGGTTTTAAATTGTTTTACAATGTAAGAAGTGTACATTAGTTCCAACACGCCTCTCGCAAGGCACACTTCAACCATTTCGGTCAGGTGAATTCGAACCTTATTTATTCTAATTACCGGTATTTATATCATAACAAAACTTGATGAAATGGAGAAAATTTAGCATCTTATTTGTAAAACCTCATTAAACATCTATGCTCGATGTTATCACATTTTGAACGAAAGAACAACAGTTGTAGAAAAACCTTGAATCAGAATCCACAACAGTTTACAGCATACCATAACCAGCACTAGACCAGATGGGAGCTTGGACCTTGGAATCTCGGAGATGGAGCTTGAAGCTTGGAACTCGGAGAGGGAGCTTGAGAAAGCTTGAGCTTGAAACTTCGGAGCCGGAACTTAAATCTTCGGAGCTGGAACTTGGAACTTGGGAACTGGGAACTAGGGAACTTGAAACTTGAATTAGGGTGTCCCGTTGCGATCGACGACCTGATCGCGAACCGCATATTCATTGCCGACCCTTTACTGATGTCGGAATACGTGAACCTGAGTTACAGCTTCTACCAAGGACAGGGTAAAATTCGTGATTGCCGTTGGAAGACGAACGAGTTTTATCGCAACAAAATCTATCCCACAAAAGCCGGACAGACTTTGGACCCGTCTATGTGGTCTAATTTGAAGAACTGTGTAGAGGACGTCGACAAAACCTTGAACGTTATCCATTACACAAGTGAATATATGATAGACGCTGAGACGGGGTCACGTTTGTTCAACGATAATGCAGAGTGAACAAGTACCAGTGAAACGGCTGTATATATTTTTGTGTTCATTGAATCGTAAGAGGACGATACATCAAAAGAACATGAAACCATAAACTTGGAAAATTTCTGAAATTGCTTCAAAAAGGGACCATTTGCATTTGTACTTCGCGTATATGTAAATAATATCAATGTATATCACAGCGTTGTCTTTTATGTACTCGTTTATTAACTCCCCAACTCCGAGCTGCCCCCCCCCGCGAGCTCTGAGCTCCCTCCCGAGCTGTGTACCTATCATACATACATAGCATAGTACGCTAGTCCGTCTCACATTCAGGCAGCATCTGTTTGACCCCAATGCCCGATACCGCCAGCCCCATGTATACCCTGGCACTAGAGCAGATGTATGACTTTATTCTTAGTACAGGCTCGAACATGTCGCGGATCCCTTTCACCGTAGGACGATACAGTAAAATAGCACATTTGTAAGCGGACGATATACCCAAAGAACATGAAACCATAAACATGAAAAATCTCTGACATTGCTTCAAAGAGGGACCATTTGCATTTGTACTTCGTGTATATGTCAATATGTCAATGTATATCATAGCGTTGTCTTTTATGTACTCGTTTATTAACTCCCCAGCTTCGAGCTCCCAGCTTCCCCCGAGCTCTGAGCTCCCCTCCGAGCTGTGTACCTATTATACATAGAGAGCATAGTACGCTAGTCCGTCTCACATATCAGACAGCATCTGTTTGACCCCATAGCCCGATACCGCCAGCCCCATGTATACCCTGGTACTAAAGCAGATGTGTGACTTTATTCTTGGTACAGGCCTGAACATGTCGCGGATCCCTTTCACCGTAGGACGATACAGTAAAATAGCACATGTGTGGTCTTATTGGCGTCAGTGACGGCATAGAAATATACTGCCCGTCTTCATAGCTACTGCGATAGCGAAAGGTTTAAAGTTTACTGACCAAATATTTACGAAATATTGCTTATTTTTGCCCTTTGCGCCAGTTAAATAGAATTGTATATACTTTTACGCTGTTCTAGATTGTGGTGTGTATGGAAGAATTCACGCATTCTGAGGAAAATACGTTTAAGACTGAAATATACCGCCTGGAAATTAGGACAGGGCATGTGTCAAAACACCTCTCCGCATACTTGCAGGTCACGACCCATATGTGTGACGTCAATCCTATTAATATTCATGTATACGGTTTAGTACAGACCTATTCATACCCCCATCTCGTATGTCCTCTCATATTTCGAATACGAGTTTCATATCTCCTCATATTATTAGTCCAATAATTACCCAACACCCCATATCACATTACTCGCGTAATTTGATACTTCTAACAGCCCCCTGTCGTAATTGGATAAGCGGAATTACATTACGCGGTCATTTACTTCATTAACACTACTTGCTTAATTATGTTTTATTTCGTGACTCAAGGGGCTTGACAATTTGGAAGTGTGACGGAGATGAGGTGAAAATCAGTGCTGATTCTTACAACCCCACTTGGACCCTGCCGGTAGAAGGCTGATATTCCGACCCCTGAATGAACAGATCGTTTACGGCCCCAGATTGAGATGATGTGAACTCACGTCGCTTGTCTTGTACTTTTAGAAGAATGTATCTGTACAGCTGATGTCAGTAATAATAAACCGCAGCATGACAGGTCTGGGTCCCTTGTTTTCTCTTCTATGTAATGGAAGCACATAGCCGGACTCTTGTGACGGCCGTAGTGCTTTTGAGAGTGAACTTAACGAAGTTCGACATATCTCAGTTAGCCATTGTCCATGAAAAATCTAAGTACCTAAAACATTTACTCAAGACATATCACATACCGTGCGTGACATTAACTTCAGGTTTTTTTAAGTCCTACTATCCTGGAGCCAGGGGCTGTATGCAGTTGTAAATCACAAAGTGTCCATATGCACGAGAGATTGGGGTACAGTGGGACATGGGGGCACAGTAGAAGCCATCTAACTCCATGAATAAGAACAGGAATAAAGTTATTACCGAAAGAAAGCTACCACCCCAAACAACATCTAAATTGATCGTAAGTAAAAACTATTAGCGGTCCATAATCTGGGAGCAAAAAAAAATATGAATTTGAGCAGTTCGAGTGAATTTTCAGAACTGAGGTTGATATTTTGTTATACCAACTTTTTGCGGTACTTTATTACTGTGGTATAATTGAAAGAGCAAGACTGCGACAATTCATCCAGTTAAAAAATCCAAAGCATCCATGTGTTAGGGAGATTGGGGTATAGTGGGATATGGGGCACTGCGGAACAATCATCTAACTCCTATGTTAAATACAGGAATAGCGGGGTTTTTTAACAGTCCGATTAAATTTTCAGGACCAAGTTTTCTGTAGTACTTCATTACTAAGTTGGTGCAAATGGAAGTACAGGGGTACAATTTAATTCTATCGATTTATTTTCTGAGAAGTAGGTATCAGGTTTTTTTCAAGGGCTGTTACGTGAAAAAGTAGGTCAGACACTTGAATTCGGTGCGCTCTTCAACCATGAACATTTGCGTACATTTCGCCATCCATAAGATGGCTTGCGAATCGTGTGTAGCCATTATTGCGGAGCGATATCCGATACTTTACCGTATACTGTTCAATTGTCATGCTGTGGAGAACAGCTTCGAGAAATCTAATAAATTTCAGGCTTTTTCATCCTACTTCTGAGACATATATTGTCTGAGCTTACCACCCTTACGGTACTGGAGAGAAATGTCATAAATGTCGAGTACTGAAATCCACCGAGCAACCATGCCCTCGGGGTTCTTGAAGTTCCGTAACCACGCCAGGGAAGCATGATCAGTTCTCACCACAAAATGCCTACCCCACAAGTAATGCCTGAACTGTTTAACGAACGACACCACTGCCAGTAATTCCCTATAAGTAGTGCAAAACCTACGCTGGTGTTTATTGAGAGTTTTACCTACATAGGCAACGACACGTTCTTCACCATTTTGTATCTGTGACAGGACAGCCCCAATACCACTGGCACTCGCGTCCGTATCTAGAATAAACTCGGTATCGGCAAGTGGGTAAGTCAGGAGGGGAGAGGAAACCAATAGTTCTTTCAGAGTGTCAAATGCAACCTGACAGTCTTCTCCCCACTGAAATGTGACCGCCCTTCTGGTCAGGCGAATAAGAGGGTTGGCAACCTTAGAAAAGTCAGGCTCAAATCTCCTATAGTACCCCACTAGTCCCAATAAAAGCGTACCTGAGATACAACACATATCACGAATCGTTAGATTCTTGGTATGTGCTTTAGAATAGGTTAACCAGAGGACTATTCTGTGAAGTCATGTGAAGCAGTCAGTATGTCGGCACCTCTTCCCACTTCCCTTATATGTGTTGTAATTAGAAGGAACTAACCATTGTGATACTGCCTCCACCATACCAAGGTCACATTTTATTCCCTGCTCCGAGACAACATGCCCTAAATACGGTACCTCTCGCTGGAACAGGCAACACTTGGGGGGTTTTAATTTCAAATTCGCGTTGCGTATCCTATCGAACACCAACCGCAAGTTTTCTAGGGCCGAGTCGAAAGTTTTCCCGAAAACAATAATGTCGTCAAGGTAAAAAAGACAACGATCCCACTGTAGACCCCGGAGAACGATGTCCATTAACCTCTCGAAGCTAGCGGGCGCGTTGCAAAGCCCAAAAGGCATCACCTTAAACTGGAACAGACCTTTATGCCTCGGGAACGCAGTCTTCTCCTTATCTTTGTCCTCCATTTCGCACTGCCATTAACCGGACACAAGATCCGATGTTGAAAACCAAGAGGCCCCGGACAAGGCATCCAAAGAATCATCAATGCGTGGCAATGGATAAGCATCTTTTATGGTTTCAGCATTCAAACGCCTATAATCCACACAAAACCTTGTCGATCCATCCTTCTTTGCCACTAGAATGAGGGGTGAAGACCAGGGGCTGTTGCTAGGTTCTATTACGTCATTGCTTAACATCTTGGTAAGTTCTTCCTCTACTACCTTACGCTGAGCCAAAGGGAACCGACGAGGAGGTACCTTTACAGGCTTGCACTCTCCAGTGTTGATGGTGTGCTTCACCAAACCTGTTCTCGTAGGTTCACCATCAGTTGATATAAATATATCCCCGGACTTACTAAGAAGATCTACTAACTTCCCTAATTCTGCGGAACCTAGATTACCTGCAGCCCCATCCAACAACGTCTGTAAATGTTCGGGTACTCTTCCTTCCCCACATGTCTCACGTTCAGGCCCTTCCCTAGACGATACCTCAACTACGGCCTGAATCATAGCAACATGAGCGTCCTTCCGAAGATATACAGGCTGATCAGCTACGTTAATAACTGTTAATACAACCACCTCGGGATCAACTAGGGCCCGAGAGACCAACAAATCCTTCCGTTCCATATGTGCTGACGCTTCAGCCAAAAACGTTTCGCCACTTCTTACCCTTCCAGCAACATATCCATTCACAAACATCTCTGACTCCGATGGGATAACTATCCTAGATGCCAGTTTTACTCTCGCACAACACGAAGCAGCCTTCCCGTTAAGAGTAACGTGCTGCTCACCCTTAATCAAACGTCCCTCAGCAACATTCACGTTTACCCCATACCGCTGTAGGAAGTCTATACCAAGGATTCCTGGGAGGTCTAAGTTAGCTATCCCAAATTCATGCGCAAACACATGACTCTCCATACGGAACTCTAACTCTACCCTGCCCAGAACCGTCACGGAACTTCCATCGGCATTGGCAAGTACTACATCTGTTTTCTCTAGGGGCGGTCTATTTATTCCTAGTTGACCATAAGTGGCAGACGACATCAGGCTAACAGCAGAACCGGTATCTAACAACATTTCTACAGTTCTACTCCCAAAGTTGGCATTTCCAAGACTGCAAAACTGCACCTACACTACAACGTGGCCTTTCATTACCTATGGAGCTTGAAGGGGCTGTACATTTGGACTCAGACACAGCCCGTTCTAGTTTAAAGAATCACCCCCTGCGCCTCCAACTTCATCCGAGTGAGCTTCCGCTAATATCTTGTCCGGGCAGCTATAGGAAAGATGCCCAAATTTGTGACACACGTAAAATTCCTTCTGTCGCCGATTTTCTGAAGAGTTATTTCCTCTAAACCTGTTCGCTTTTCTGAGCTCTCCTGTCAATTTGTCAAATTGGGACTCGATCGAAACTGTCAACTTATCTATCAGTGATTGGATCAGTTCTACAGAAGACTCGCCCTGCGAGTCCATTATGGTGCCGATAGCTCGCACGCCCACATCGCCGGTCTCAGAACATACTTTTGGTTTCGAAACAGGGTTTTGTAACCCTTTCACCGTTTCGTATTCAACCGCGAGAGCTATAGCCACACCCAACGATTTGGGATGATTGAACATTACATGCTCTTTCATTTGAGCGTTCCCTAGACCTGTCATAAATTGATCGAGGACATTAACCTCCCTATATTCAGTAGGCATCTCAGGGAACACCCCAACCGACGAAGGGCATATCCGAAATCTGTAGGAGATTCATTTTCCCTCTTTTTGCGTGTCCTAAATTCGCATCGATGAGCTATCTCCCTCTCCTGGGGGTCAAAACGCTTCACCAGCACTGCTTTTAACTCGCAATAACTCGTTAAATAATCTCCCGGCAAATCTCCCAATAGCCTCTGTGCATCTCCGCACAGGCACATAGAGAGCTGTTGTGCCTTTTCGACTGAATTCCTTCCGTTTCAATTAGCCACTTGCTCGAAATGAACTATGAAATCTTTCCAAGCTACCGTCTGACCATCGAACTTATCAGGTTCTTTTTCACGCCTTCTTAAAGTTCGGCCAGGGGCCACTGTGTACTCTCCCCATTACGATATGGTGCGCTAGACCTCATTGGAGAGTGAATTGTAAGAAGGGGGTTCCGACAAATTTTCGTGTCATTCCGCGTCTGAATTCCGCGTCTCTTGACCAATAATTCCTGAACTAACCCCTCCAGCCTGGCAATTTCCGCATCTAATGTTATTTCTACGTTATCGTACCTCTGTTCTATCTGCGAATCAGATAAATACTGACCATTACCATTATGATTTGAAAATTTTGCTTTCGGTCACTACGGAGCTTCATGGGATATCCTGTCCTACTACCTAGTCTTCCAAACAAGTCCTCTCTTGACAGATCTTCAATCCCTGTGTCCGCAACCATCCCAGTGTCACTCTCTCCAGTCGCCATATTCGGAATCCTGGTCACGGGCACAAAAACGTAACGGGAAACAACTTCGTTGCCCTCCGTTTCTACCCAGGTTCGTATGTTTGGATTCCAAATGGGCTAACAGAATGAGTTACAGAAAAGGAAGGTGTGTCAAAGAGAACAAGATTTAGAGAAATAATATTTAATAAATAAAATATTATTCATAATTACGAATTTAAACATTAATTACAGTCGGCCAAAATAATAATGCGAAAGTCCGGTGACTTCCATTGCGAGGACTCCTACCACAATCTAATTTTTAGTTGAGACCGACAGTCAAACTAACAGGCGTACATGGCACCTTCTGCAGTTATCAGTCGGCTGATTCCCCGCAGCAGCCTAATTATTAACCTATGAGGATTATTAGGCAAACATGGTACCTTCTGCAAGTCCCCGCAGTGGAAGCCCAGATCCAACAAACACCAACTGACATATACCGCGACCGGATTTACATGAACAACGGTACCAAACCAGATAGAAACCAAATTTCCAATCCTAAATTGTGGTGCCACACCGATACCACAAATATCCACACCATAAGTAGTGGCGACCTCAATTCACTCCACTGCTTAAACACGCGGACAAAAACAAATCAAACATTGCCAAATATTATCAAAAATATGGCTCCAGTTAAGAACAATTTAAATTATGGGAAGGAACTCTTCCCTTACAAATGCAATGCTAAACCTCGAATGACCAGCACACACGTTTACCGTCTTAAATAACCCGATACCCCGCGTATTCCCAAGCTGAACACTATTCTCTGTTTGTACAACTAAAACAACACTCACAAAACCCACTTACAAACACAATCGACTAAAAACCACCCGATGATGCTGAATGTACCCTAAAACCACAGGCGGTCCGACGAACGTAACTCACTCGAGCTTTAGTATCGTCAATAAACATATATCATAGGATCCTCCGTATTCTAGAATCTGAAAGTGACGTGTCAAGAGAAGTGTTCCTGTAGATTAATATGGTTGTTTTTCAGCCACCAGACGTCAACTTTTCCCACCTTTTACATATCTCTCCAACTCATCCACATAGTTGATATCTGCAATAGGTCACATATTGGGTATTTACCCAATACTCTACATTTGATTGAAGTCAGGAAATAAACAATAAATCTGGTGTTCTGGATATAATGCAGTTGTATTACCAACGTTGTGGCATTGACCTAATGCCTTCAGCAGGGTGTTAAAATGTTTTTGTTTGAAATTGCAGCTTACGGGTCGCTTCCCATACGGATTTCGTGGCCCATCAACTCAATGTTTTATTTTAATTCCACCTTACATTTCTTATTTGTGGTGTTTACAAGCGCTATATTTTAAAACAAAAAAAAATAAATAAATAAATAAACAAATGAATAAATAAGTAAATAGATAAATGGATAAATAACGAGGAGAAAGCGGGATGAGCCACAAATAGAAGAGAAGTTCGTACGAGTTCGTCGGTCAGTTTATGCTAAGGTTATTGGTAAACATGTGTTCATTATATAGTGTAGCCGCTTGCGTGATTCCTTCGTCTTTGTACCCCTTCATACACACAAAGCCGTCCAGAAAAAAACTGGGAGAACCATAGGCGGGTTCTTCCAGAAATCTGTGCCTGTAACAGTTGCTTGGAGTGCGTAACGGTGTACAGGATGGCAGGCTGCATCCTATATTGCTTGAAAGTCAAAGGATCATATTCTGTGTTAAACACTTGGGCATCTCAGGCGCAGAGCGCGTCGGGTCTTGTGGTTGGTTGATATTGTCAGTTCAGGATGTCTTTCTGGAGTGTTGTCACACACGACGCTGTGTAATAATTTTTGTCGTCTTCTTGATTCTTTTTCATGTCTGATCTAGGGGGTTTTGTCCGTGGGTGTTTTGTCCTAGGGGATATTGTCCGCTTGGGGTTTTATCCGGATCCCTGGTCTTGCCCGTCTGTGGTCTTCAGTCTGCTGTGCCTGTATTACAAAGAAAAGAAGAGTTTGTAGTTTCTTGTTTTCTAATTATTTTTTTCTTTTCTTTTTGTGTTATTCTTAGCCACAGTCGGGCACTATCGTAATCTAAGTCACACATGGTCGATAGCAATAATTAATTAAGCACATGAGTGAATTAACCAAATATTTTTAATAAAAATATTGTTATAATTAAAGCCGGTTATGAATGTTTGAGCTAACCTCCCGTCTTCTGTCCCTGCTAGAAAATCGGACGGTTAACATTCTTTAATAAGGGTTGGAAATAATGGAACACAATTTGATTGGTGTTCATCATTAGGAGCTTTTAATTTGATCAGCGAATTTGTCTATGTTATCGCTATGGCCTTTTGATTGGTTAGTGTCCAAATACGATCAGTTATTTCTGATCACTGACCGTTATTTCCGTCCCTGTAAAATAATTTTGACTCTAGGCGTGCTACATTTATTTAAATTTGGTCTTTGGTTTCTTGGTGTGACCATATAATATTAAATGGTAGAGTAATAGTCAGTCGATTTGATTTAAGCTAGTAAGGTGGGGTATACCTTGTTTATAAGAGGAGGTTTAGGATTTAATATGGAAGCCAACGACAGAGGGACGTTTAAGTTTTTGAGCTCGTTTTCCAGTATTCGGTGATAGAGGTCATGTTTTGGGCATTTGAGTAGAAAATGTTTCATCGTTTCTTCTTCGTTGTTGCATGAGGTGCATAGGTGTTAAAATGATTAAAATGAGGTGTTAAAATGATTACAGCAAAGAGGCTATATATATGTACATATACAAGAAACAAGTGAGCACATTTCAGTGAACAGGTTCTCATTCGTTAGAGAAAGAGAACAACTCGGAGTTAGCACATTTAACTAAACAGGTTCTCATTCGTTCGAGAAAGAGAACAGCTCAGAGTGGAAGCCATAATCACAAAGTCAGCATATACACCATGGGTGATAAAAAAAATTCCAATCACAGCACTCCTAAAGTTTGTGACCTAGTTGATTGAGCACATTTCACTAAACAGGTTCTCATTCTTTCGAGAAAGAGAACACCTCAGAGTGGAAGCCCAAATCACAAAGTCAGCATATACACCATGGGTGGTAAAAAAAAATTTTAAATACAGCACTCCTAAAGTTTGTGGCCTAGTTGATTGAACTACGTAACACTATTACTTGTCTAATACTGCAGACAGTCTCTTGGGTTGTTGTTTTAACAGTTTTTTCCAATTGTTAGACAGTTTGAATCTCAAACCCCCGTTCCCTTTAAGGGAAGGATTCTCAATTTCAATTTAATTTATACTGACCATGTATTGTAGATTTTAACTTATTCCTTTTGTATTTGGTTTATCTGTGATTTTGCTGTGATGTCTGTGCAGCACTACTATTTTGTTTGCATGGCCTATACTTATATTTATTCTTTTTGACTTGTGTGCCTTTTTGTCTGATGCTTTCAGTCTGCTTTTGCATGTGTATGCATGTGTTCATTATGTGATATTTTTTGCTGTTTTTTTTCATTTATACAAATTTGCATGGCCTACATATTGATTGCTCTTTATATATTTTACTTTTCCCCTTCATGTATATAACCTGCCAAACATTTAATATCGCCTGCCTTTCCCTGAGCCATAACACTTCAAATCTATCTTCTATTCCTTCTGCATGTTCAATCCATTGAGATTTCCCCCACCACCCAATATTAATACAGATTACTCGAAGCAATATTAATGACATGGCGCGAATCATTCTATCGAATAGGGCGCCAATATCCTAAATTCTGTCTGTCTGTCTATCTGTCTGTTTGTTTCAGCCCAGATGGCTTCTTTCACTCCTCATTCGAAATATTTAGGTTCCTTATCCAAAATTACCACATCTTCATTCCTGATAGTATGGCCAGTTTCCGCTGTATGGTATGATTTTCCCATACATTTGATTGACAAAACATCGTGTTTTCACATCGGTGATGCTTGCAATATATAAAGTAAGTGACGCTGGAGACTTAATCTCTGTGACCATACAAGAATTTCTGCGTCCATAATTTATATAACAGCACTAATAGCACAAATTAAAAAAAATCATACAATTCAAGCGCGAAGATAAAATGCATTCTTGAGCGAGTTCAGTTGGGACTTTGAGCTTGACCTCTTCGAGTCCGCTTGTTTTGAGTGATAAATTCATACATGTAATTTCTATAGATATGTCTGTTTGGGAACATTTGGGATTGATTCTGACCAAGGTTCCGATTTCATGAATGATTTTGTGAACATAAGCGTTTGCTGTCTTCTTCATGTCCAGCGAATCATCATTGTCTCCAGGAAAGGGTTTCTTATACTTCTCCTTGTCATGATTGGCATTATATACTGGTGTTGTATATTTTAGATGGTCCCCTAACTGACTGAATATTGCTAGTAAATTGTAGACGGTCCCGCAACGTTGTGATCAGTCATGCTACAAGAATTCTGTTGTCAAACTCCGGTATTTTATAATGTGATTTGCCATTCTGGAGATGAGGTCGCCTTATATGCAGGTTGAATTTGTACCTTGATGTGTTTGCGCGCCGACGATACCCGATCGGCTGTACAACCGTGAGCGTATTTGGGGCAATGTTCAGATAGGTAAATTCAGCGTATAGTAGAAGATCACGGAAGTACAACTCCGATGTTTGATTCTTATCCTGTCTGTGGGTTGTATTAGAGGTTGAAGGACAGAGGTACTACATTTATTTGACCATGCACGAGGTGCATGTTAATGGGGATTACTAGCACGAGTGTGCGATTGTAATCGAGGTACAAAATTTTCTATTTTGTGCAGAATTATTGGCACGAGTGTGCAATAATATTGAAGATATACCAGCTTTGAGATGAAAGTTGAGCGTATATTATTCCACGTCTAGAGGTAGGAGTTTCGTATGATACTTATATACGGTGATTTTGGAACAATTAGTACACAATTGTATTTTATTCGAAATCAACTTTGTAATATTTGTAGAGTGTAATTTATTCAAAACTACATTCCAGTGTGTGTATATAGAGCTATTATAGTTGGCTATTTCATGCATTTAGATATACAGAATATATAATGGAATACATTTATGCTATATCCGAAAATTCATAGGCCCATTTGTAAAATGGAACGTTAGACCTAATGATACGTCACTATATGAATTTCAGAGCTTGGTTGTCTTTGAGATATCTCGACGGAGTGATGTCCCACGTGTGGAATCAACCAACTATCTTCACCAGCCATGGACTATGTAAACGGATAGCCCGCGTAGGAAGAGACTACAGCAATGTGCATCGGTCTGCCATAAGAACGCCCTACCTATCGTGTACGCTGGAGTGCCCGACTGTACTTCGTTAAGAGTACGACAACGCTATACAGTTCCGGCCGATTAACTCGGATACCGCAACAATATTGGAAACTCGGACTTGGTTTTATACTCTGCATTAACTGGGACAATTACCCTATTATCATTTATTTAGGAGTTAATGACCGCCTTAGTGAATATTATCGCGAAATAATTTTTCGATGTTTTTTGATGAGGTCTAAAACTAAACATCGTAAAATTATTACACGATAATATTCACTAAGAAGGTCATTAACTCCATTCTAACATGCACAATGATAAATATTTCCTCATTTCCTAAGCGGAATGGCAAATTTTCTGCAAACTAGTCCCATTTTGATGCGAGAATTTCGTGACTGGTTTGTCGGCCACGCTCACGCGTGCTGTCCGTCACAAGCTGCAGCTGTGTGAACTCCGCCTACTGCGCAGTGAATGAACCAATCGTCGCTCAGTTTTGTAGCACTGCGTCACAAGAATGAGACCTCACCAGTTCGGCACGTGAATGTAACAGATCACAACAAACAAATGAAGATTATCGTGTGATAATCTCCGTATGTTTTGAGATCTGGACCAATCAGCGCACGGCTATAACGTGGAGCATGTTAGAATGAACGATCAAATCCGCTTGGCGATAGATATCGAAATTATTTCTTTAGTTTTGATGAAACGAATATTGCTAGAAAATGGTTCGTTATTTGGTTGCCAGTATGTGGCCACAGCTAGCGAAATTACCTGTATCGTGATTGTGAAATATTTGTATATTTGTAAATTTATTAATGTATAATTGATTAAATTATTGTCTTCAAATCCATTCCTATTTATTCATTACAAAGCAGGGTCCAGTTATAACACTCGTCGAATCCAAAAAGCAAATCATTTTAATAATAATAATAATAATAATAATAATAATAATAGTTTTATTTCAGACATAACTTGTCCATATACAGTTGAGTTGATGAGACAATAAGACTCAGATAGGTAATCTAATAAAATATCGAACACTACTTGAATTCTCCTTTTCATCTACTCAGTATGATGGTAGTTGATCCTGAACTGTCTGGTTCAATACCAGAGTTTCCATCATCATCATCATCATTTTATTTGCTCAAACTTTACAGGAAAGCATGGAGCACAAACAGTTTTAATTACAACATGTTACATGGCGGAGTTTAACATATTTTATGTGAATTTTAAACCACGTCTAATGAAAAGTACCAATTTTCCAACTGTTTTCTATTCAATTTCCACTAAGCATTGCAGCAAAATGATTTCTGTCTTTAGCTCTAGTGAAGTAAGATGGTATGAGTTCTTCCCTATCTTTCTGTAACGCTGGACATTCTATTAAGAAATGAAACTCATCTCCCACAGCGCCGCTATTACATAGCTTACACAGCCTATTTTCTCTTGCAATATTTTCATATCTGCCTATCTCAATGGGCAGTCTTTGATTAACCGTACGGAATTTACAAAACTTTATATAATCGCGCTGTGACCGATAGCTGAAATAATTCTCGCGACAAAAGTCAACTTTAAATATACTGTACAAATAACATTTAGGACTTCCAACGACCATTGCTCTCCATTCCTGCATATACTGGTCTTGTAGTCTCAATTTGACAGCATTTACTAGCCATGTAGTATTTGAACTATGATGGTCGTGCCATATATTCGACAAACCGCAACCATCTAAAATGTTTCGTACATTAATGATCCATGGGGAGAAATATATACACTTCTCATGCAAAGTATAAATCAGTTTGTACATTTTATGGCTTAGTTTTGTTTCCTTACTGTTCACAGGTTTACACCAAAATTTTAAAATTCTACACTTAATTGTAATGCTCAGGGGGTATTTTCAAATCTCCCCATAGACCATACATGACGTAGTGGATTGTTTCAAGCTTAGCATATGCTTACAAAATGTTAAATGAACCTTCTCAATCAAATCGAGCTTGTTATGCCTCAGATTTCACAGTTATACAATAGAATTGGTGCAACTAATACATCAAATAACCCCAGCTTTATATCAATAGGCAGTTTTAATGTCCTGTCTTTACCAATTAGGCTGAACATTGCTCTCTGTCCTTGTTCAGCTAAAGTTTTAATACAAAGTGAGGAATTGCCATTAAATGCAAAAATAACTCCTAGATAACTGAAATGGTCCACTATGTTCAAGGTTTCTCCTTACAGTTAAATTCAGCATTATAACCTTTAACTCTTCTCTTATGAAATATAACAACCTTTGGGTTTTTTGACATTAACTTCTGGACATTAATTTCCAGCGTTCAGAGTACGTAGCAAAATCATTCCGTGCCTTTTGTAAACCATCCTTGGTTTCAGAAAAAATTACTGTGTCATCAGCGTACATAA
>JAVTVY010010557.1:0-45238 GCA_036873755.1 Hanleya hanleyi | reverse complement strand
CGTCACCAAGGGCAGGAACGTTTTCACAATGCTGCCGAGTATGTTCCCAGTCCATGTCCTCGTTGCATGCGTGCACCGCTAAAGACCGGAAAGCCACCCCCGGCCTGTTGGGCATAATAGTCGGCATAGCTGCGTGCATCGCACTCGTAAGGTACTTTCATTATGCAAAGTGGGGAGCACGTGCTTGTCGAAAATGAAGTGTCAGCACCATTTTTCCTCGTTCGAATGCCACCGGTCGTCCCGTGTCATCTCTTATATCCACCGTGATCGTGTTGATGTCGGTATGTCGTACGGGCAGGTACATGATATGGTTGAAACTGTGGGTGACTTGATCGCCATACGTCTCTTTAATGGGGACCACCCGTAACAGAGGTGTGTTGATATCGCCCACGATGTGGTTGTCCACCACGTCCGAGTAGACGTAGAGTCCGTACATACCCGACTTCATATCCATCGGCATCTCGCCATGGTGTTGGCTGGGACCAGCGAACGTCTGTAGATCGAAACCCAGCATTTGCTGTAGTGTAGGACTGAGTTTCACATTCACGGTATCGGTGACGGTAAGCTGTGCCTTGTCGTTGTGTACGTTGACATCGAAGAACACGTTTTTCTTGAAGCGCAAGGCTATCAGGCGTGTTGCACTATCCGTCACCCCCTGTAGCGCCTTATCATGCATCAGTCTTGACAGCCCACCCATGAACTCTTTGGGGGTATCGTATTGGCCTTCGGGCAGGGTGAGCCGGGTGTTTTTGCCTTCGTAGGTGACCTCGTACCACACTTCATTGGCTCGCACGTTGTACCACGAGTAAGGGTATTGGACATCCATGAGGGCACATTCCCACCGGCCAGGTAAATGTAACGGTTGCGGTAACTGGGTGACGTACTTGGCCACGGTGTTGTCAGGAAACACATCCAGCGAACTGTTACTGGGTGGGGTCAGGTAAAACATGGCGACTGAGCTGTCCTGCTGCTGCTGTTGGTTTTAATAGGTCTTCCACGCCTTGGGCGGTTGTGTCCGGCGTCGTGTTCGTCGCGTTGACTTGCTACGTGTCACGGCTCTGGAGATGTGGGGTGTCTTGATCAAGGGTGTTTTTTATAGGCGCGAAAAGAAAGTGCCCGTTGTGGTGGTGTTTTGGGGGGTGACTCCGGTTCCCATTCGGCTTCCCAAGAAGGTAGTGGGCCACTCGGTGATTGCTGAGTTTGCTGCATAAAGTCCCAGCGGTGGGGGTTCCCCACCAATTCCGGTGGTACATGCATGTCTTTCAAGGCTTGAGCGAAGACCTCCCATCCTCGAGGATCGGTGTGCGATCTGCGTTGACGCATCAGATCATTCACTAAATCCGTCATGTGGGTGCCGGGGACCACCTGATTCTGTACCAGGAGTTCGCCTTTATCATTCCAAGTCATGTTAGGATTCTGCTTCATCTGTTGTAATACCAGGCCAGCTTGTTTCTTGAACGAGGCAGGTACACTCTTCAGCACTTCGTCTTCCACCCACTGTGGGGCTGTGGAGGCTACCTGACCCGGCTGTTGGAGCGGTGCTGAGGTCAGCGGTCTGTCACGTGGTGGTGGTGGTGGTGGTGGTGGTGGTGGTGGTGGTGGTGCTGTTGCTGGGGTAGACAGGGTTTTGTATTGGTCCATGAACGTCATGTACCGTTGAAGCGTCTCATTGTACCGTTGTACTTTCTCACCGTCGCTTAACCCCGGTCTCTGTAAGATCTGTTGCATCTCTCCATCGAGGCTGTTTATGGTCTTCACCGTAGGTGGGACAGGGTAGGGTGATTTGAGGTTTTGCAGGAACCGTGGTTCGACGAGGACCATTTTTTTCGTGTGGTTCATTGTCGGCCGAAGAGTCCACCCAATACTGGACCCAACACGGAAGCGGCCAACGGTGCTAAGATGGCCCTGAGAAAGCCGCCTTTCTGTAACACCTTTTTCTTTTGTGTTTGAGGGACCCGCTTGTGGACTAGGGTTCGGAGACCTGTCTTATGCTTGGCCAACTTGGTCTTCTGAGCCGGAGTCAGTGGTACGTTGCCTTTTAACAGATTGTACCCGATCTCGCACAGACAGCGTACAAGGGCAGGGTCCGCACCCCGTACAATGGTTCGGACTAACTCGGGTGGGGCCGTCTTCAATACACGGAGCGTGGGAGCGTGCTTCCGTACTCGCGCAGACATCCTGTACAACTAATGCTAGAACCCACAACGCTGCCCTTTTTATCCACCTCACAGACAAAGTCAACCCTGCTGTGGTATTCATTCTTTTTATTATTCCCATCATCAAACACACAAACCCCAGCTGGAGGCGCCACTGTGGGTGTGTTTACATTATTTTTGCACGTACACGTGGTGGGTCTCTCCGGGAAAGATGCCGGTCCGTAGTCGAAGGTGGTCGGGGGTGGCTTGCTTGAGGTCGAAGAGCATATACCCGTGCTGAGGGGTTGTGGCATCTTTGAAGGCTTCCAACGCAAACGGTGTGCGGCCGGGAAACATCTGTCTCGCCAGGTGCAGCAGTTGAGTGATATCTCTCGGGTTTAAGACCACCAGGTAGTGGGCATTTAAGCTGATATTCCGATGTTCTTTGTTTTTACTGAACAGATTCTGCACAATGTAGATGATGCTGAGCCGTCGATGATGGCTGCCTTTGGTAAAGAGTTGGGTGACCCGCACATCCGTCTCCGCCATGAGATCATCCAGAACCACCAAGGTGTCGGGTTCCAAATCGGCCAGGTTGGGTAGGCCTTCCACGAACGTGATGTGGGGCATTGCTGCATACGCTGCCTGCCATTCTCCGTAACACCACACGACTCGGGCAATGGGTGGGGTGATCATGTTGTCGGCGTGTTGAAGGAGCTTCCTGACGAAGTGCGTTTTGCCGGAACCCGTCGGTCCTGCGATGACGCAAGTGAAGGGATGCTGCCACCGAGGGTCCATGGTTTGAGGTGTATCCGTTGTCGTGGTAACACGCTCTTGTAAATTTCGTACGAGTGAACTGGAGTGGTGGTGGGTACGTCGGTCGTCGTTGTCTGTTCACGTTCAGAGATGGTGCTGGGGGTGGGTACAACGTGGGTGGTCGGTTCACTGTGAGGGATGAAATCCGGTGGGTCTTGAGACGTAGTAGGTGTACTTGGTGTAGGTGTAGAGCTCGACGTGGCTTGTACGCGGGGTGTGGTGGTGGTGGTGGTGGTGGTGGTGGTGATTGGGCTCGATACGACTGGTGCTCTCTGTAGACCCGTTTCGCTGGTGCCTGGTGTTCTCAGTTGGTTAAGTAACGTGCTGACATAGGCTACGTCGTAAAACACACCTCCGTACAACACACTCAGCAGGGTTAGCAATAGCACCCCAAAGACCACTTGCGCTTTGCGCGTTTTGCGAGACGCTGTCTTCAGAGGCAGCTGTTGTTGGTCCATAGCACTGTGGTCGGATGTGGAATGAAGGAGGACGGCAGTGGTGTCTGGTTTTATAGTCGTTTCACCTGGTTGGCCGCGACCCAGGAATTGAAGGAACTGGGCCAGCTTGCCATTTTACGAAATGAAACAGTTTGCCACGTCGACGTTCCGTTTTCAAAATCTGCTCCACCGTGTAGTAATCTTGCTGTGTTTTTACAACAGGCTGTAATTCCGTGTCGTAAACCGTCCCCAGCAACGTTTCCCCTTGGAGATCTTCCAGTTCATAGACTCGCCGCTGTCGGGGTAGGCGCCGTTTAATCAGGAAGTGCTCATCGCTCCAGTTGGGCAAGTAACCTTTCTCGAACTTGCCCTTGACTTTACTGATCCGTACAGGGTCCCCGACCTTGTACACCGCCTTCGTCGTTCGCTGCGATGGCCTGGAGTACAAGACACGCCGGACTTGGGCTTCATTGCGTTGGGTCACGGTAATGGGGGCTCTCTCTATACTTCGATGATAGGCTCGATTGTAACCCTCACCAGTTTCGGGAGAACATCGATGTACCGCCTTGTATTCTTATAGGTGAAATATTTATACATGCGGCCTTTGAATGTCCTGTTGAACCTCTCCACCACGGAAGCCTTGGTCTCGTTGTACGTATGGAAGAAAAACACCTTCTGTTTCTTGAGAAAGGCTTGGAACGGTCTGTTGAGGAATTCTGTGCCTTCGTCGGTTTGCAAATACAAAGGTTTGCGCCCGGTCTTGAAGATGTCTTTGAACGCCGCTATGAGATTTGCTCCCGTTTTCGTCCGGATGGGTACCACCCACGCATACTTGGATAGGATATCGATGCACGTCAAGATATACCGATTCTCATCGTTGTGTTTGGCAAAGGCGCTCATATCCACCAAATCCGCTTGCCACTGGGCATCTATTCCTCCCACGATGACCCGGTCCCGTAGAAAATGGCGACGGACAGATCGATGTAAGGTATAGGTGTCTTGTCTTCTTAACCAATCTCGGACTTGGGCACGTTGTACCCCCTGGGGTTTGGCTGCTCGATAGAGAGCCGACAATGCACTATAGGCTGCCGGACTGTCGGGACTGTAGTATAAGTTATCCAACACCTTCTCCCAGCGCTTCATGGTGACAAAATGATGATGGACCCTGGCTCTATCGTTTATTTATAACGGGTATATCTTGGGCTGGAGTTTCTTTCTGATTTTCTTCGTGGACTTCCACAGTGGCCATGGTCAATGACCAGTCCAACTCGTCTGATGACCGTTTGATAAGCACTTCATCCACATCCACCACGGCATCTTCCAATGCAGACCATAGATCAGGGTGAAGGGTAAAATGCACTGTACCTCCATCTAGCCGAGCCAATTGAGCAAAGAAAGGGCCGCGTCGAATGTACACATCGTGACACAAGTGGATGAGGTCGCCGTCCAGTTCACCAGACAACACCCGTTTGAATTTGGTCCAGCCCTCCCGGGCCAGACGAATGTGAGCCGGGCACGGTTGTGTAGGGTCCGTGTCTCCCACCACCTCCTCCATGATATCGACCTTATCCGCATACACGTGCAGGAAAACCTCGGGGGTCAAGCTGAAATACGCCAGTACTATATGCTCCTCGGGGGTCAAGCTGAAATACGCCAGTACTATATGCTCCGTCATGGTCAGTACGTGAATGGTACCAGATTTCACTGTCTCTCGTATTTATAGGGAGAACCCCGTGAGATCAAAGGATCAGGTGGTCATGTCATTGGGCTGACTGAGTCTAGCGGGGTAATCAATGGCATCGTCGTCGGGTTCATGTAGTTGTTCATGGGGTTCAGCCATTGGCCCCGCGGCTTCATCACGGATTTTTTCTTCTTCTTCATCGTTCTGGCCCGTCATGTGTGTGTGGGTGGCTTCATCAGGTGACACTGTCATTCCAGCCTCTGCGCATTCTATACATATAGTATTTTCTCCATCCGCTTTTTTTTCATTAGGTTCATCTAGTGCGTGTTCGATAGCACGAGCCCATGCCAATTGGTGGGGGGATCGATCGTCGGGTATAAATAACTGGTCCACCAGAGGGCCTATTTTCTCCAAGGCTGACCACAGAGAGGGAGTTAGGAGGAAACTTCGAGCCGGCTCTTGGTAGCGTCCCACCCGTGGGTAGAGCGCAGTATGGTATACGTAGTTGGCCTTGTCCAGGTGGATCAGGTGTCCGTCTAACTCTCCGCTCAACACCCGTTGAAACTTAGTCCAGCCATCACGCTCTAGTGTCACCCTATCCGATAGAGTCTCAGCGTGCTCAAAGCAAATATTTCCACAATCTTCGACCAGGGTCACTTTAGCATCATACACGTATAACTTCACATTGGGTGTAAGCGTCAGGATGGCTTGGAGTGATGACATGCTTCCTCTAAATGTCGAAGGGAGAATGACACACACTCTGTCTCATCCCTCGTATTTATAGTGTCAATACCACAGCGCCAGGGTGAATAGAGCACAGACTAGTATGAGGCCAACCAGCCGGCGCTGGTTCCGGCGTGAGCGCTCCTGGTCCATAGCGCGAGCATCAAGGATGGCTGTCATAGTCCAGTAGTGGTGAGTGATGGCACGCCTGTCCATCGAGTGCACTCTGTGGAGGACCGCTTCTGTGAACTCGTTCAGGATCTGGCGTCGTCCCTCGTTGTCGTCGCCATCTGCAAACATGGACCGGACCACTGCTCGGTAACCCGTGAATGAATTCACCACGGTGGCATACTGTAAAATGCGAGTCGCATGGGGCTTGATCTCCGCCATGGCTCTGTAGAAATGTAGGTGTGGGATCCAGAGGGACATGTTTTATAGACCAGATGTAGCTCTACGGGTATAGTCCGTGATACGTACTATTCTGATGGGTTAGTCCAAAAAAGGGAGCAACAACAACAACACAGATTACAGATCAATCCTTTTATTATGCGTGAACAACATAGAAATGCATGTACTGACCTGTCTGTGGGAGGTTTCCCACAATGGCGTTCACCTTCGCGTCTTTTCGTGTACGTCCGTGTATTTTCGTTAAAGTCCGTGTATCTTCGGTAAAGTCCGTAGGCATTGGGCAAGGAAGCTTTTTCCCGAGACCGAATCACCGCCAGACATGACTGCATCACCGCGGATGAATACATTCTTGCACTCACTCACACCACAGGTCGAGTGAGGTATCAAAGTGAAGCTTAGGTGAAGGAGCATCTAATGGACTGGGTGTGGGGTTGACATATCGATAAAAAATGGATATGACCTTGAACTGATCACGTGACCTCCCCGTGATGACAAATACCCAGAACCAAGTCAGTACATGCATCCCATAGTCCCAGGTCACACCCGATTCACGCAGACCGGAAGTGACGTCATACACCTGCGCACAACCGTGATGGAAAAAACCCAGAACCAAGTCAGTACATGCATTCCATACAGGCAGAATGCAGGCAGGCAAGCAAGGCAGGGATGCAGGCAGGCTGGCAGGCAGGCAGGGAGACAGGTCAGGTCAGGTAAGTCAGATTGAATACACCCCTTTCCCTAAAAATGGACTCCTTTTATACGTTTTTCTATCCACTCCTAAAAATCGACTGCTTTTATACGTTTTCCCGGTGAGTGGGTGGGTTCAAAATGGCGGACCCTTATTTTACACACACAACACCCTCAGCCACCATTTTAAACCCACCCACTCACATCCCAGGTCAAATCAGTGCACCCGAGTGAGTGGGTGGGTTCAAAATGGCGGACTTTCAACGTCCCAGAGAAAATAACCGGCCACCATTTTGAACCCACCCACTCACATAGCACTCAATCACCCCGGTGAGTGGGTGGGTTCAAAATGGCGGACCCTTATTTTACACACACAACACCCTAAGCCGCCATTTTAAACCCACCCACTCACATCCCAGGTCAATCAGTGCACCCGAGTGAGTGGGTGGGTTCAAAATGGCGGACTTTCAACGTCCCAGAGAAAATAACCGGCCACCATTTTTAACCCACCCACTCACATCTCAACTCACGTATGCGAACCCCCCCTATGGCAACCCAAAAATTAACTCCGCGCATGCGCAGTGAGGCGCTACGACGACGTTTTACTCATTGTATACTACTGATGCCCATCAACATGTGGTAGGGAAATACAGAAAAATAACCATAACATTGGAAATTTAGACAAAAAAGTTCACATGACCCGTACTGTTTCATCTACAGACTAATTAAAACATGAGGGTCACCTTCTTACTTTTCGTTCTAATCGACAAATCTTTCCCCTATTTGAATTGTATTAGGAGCTGTTAAACGCAACTTATAAAGATAGCGGGAAAAGATGCCGGCGTACAGACAAGAACTAGAAGTTGTAGGACCCCACAGGCTGATATCCTGACTGCATATCTAAAAACGTCACAAGAACGAAAAATTTCTGTGATGATTTGTATTTCAGCCACGCTTTTATTGTTGCTCTTTATGCGGACAACTTGAATGACATCATCACGCGGCCTTATATAGCACCGGCTCAGGCCCGTAGGCTGGGGGGGTTCGGGGGTTGCGTACGCACCCCCCGCGGAGCAGACCGACTTCCGCTGCCGGGGGAAAAAAAATCAGAGTGCACGGAAGGACCCGCACCCAAGGCCCTTGGACGCGGCCGCCAGCTCGCAATAAATTATAGATAATATTGACCTGAATAAAAATAGATCTAGAGTTGATATCTGGTGTATCGTGTTATGTTGTTTCGCCTCTGACCTCTACTCACCTCTAGTCCGAGTCCGGTACCTCACTTCATTCTGCAATTTGGAATCCAGCTCCCATTACGTGTCCAATAGATAGTCCAGTTACGCTACAATCCTCACTGTATAATTGTTTCCAACGAGCTGTGTCACAGCTCGTTGGAAACAATTATTCAGGTTCGTATGATCAATTAATCCATTTTTACACCTTTCTGGTGGTCCCTTGAGTCGACCATTGTACGTCCACTGCAAGTACAGTGCAAGTCCTTCGTTCGATTCAAATAATACATGCTTCAAAATATACTGTTCAACATAAAATTGGATCTTAGTAAATTGGACCCTCTCTTCTGACCCCTTAAATCTGGGCATTCATAGAAAATTCGTCCTGGAAAGAATAAGATTCCTTTCGTAGAAGTCCTGAATGTGAGACAGTAAAGTTTGACATGCACATTGATGACAAGACAACTACATTGTTATTCTTAACGTGATCAAGTCTTAGCTGGTTGACATATTTTCTTTATGACAAAGGGGGTTTCCCATGGTTGAATATTAACCATCTCCCAGTCGACAAGATTATCATTCACACAACGAGTCGATTATAGTCATATACTGAATTTATCAGTCGAAAAAATGCAGTTGGCGGATGTCGAAAAGATGCTGTCAAAATGCGCCAGAACGCGCCATTTTGCATCTAAATTATCAAAAAAATTCCGGGGAGCATGCCCCGGGACACCCCTAGCGGGGCTTCGCGCCTGCGGCCCTCGCATTAGGAATCCCGCAATATTCTCGACCGAACTACCCCGTTCCCAAACCAGCCTACGGGCTTGTAGATGCCCATCAACATGTGGTAGGGAAATGCAGAAAAATAACCATAAAATTGGAATTTCAGATAAGAAGTTCATATGACACGTACTGTTTCATTTACAGACTAATTAAAAAATGAGGATCACCTACTTAATTTTCGTTCTAATCCACAAACCTTTTCTCTATTTGAATTGTATTAGGAGTTGTTAAACGCAACTTATAAAGATAGCGATAAACTTATAAAGATATTTTCCATCCTCGGACTGTGAGTACGTCTGTGTGCATATTATCACCGACGTTTGGGATAGTTCAGGTGTTGTTCTGTTCAAGACTGCATGACACTCCCTCGTGTATGAAACATTTTGTTGTATGCATCCATGAATCAGAAATGACGTTTAAGATAGCACCCCATGAGTATAGGTACGTGTCTGACGAACCCCATATGTGATATTCTCTCTCCCATTCACCGGTTCATAACGGACATCAGGGAGTACAGTGTAGTATTTATCTACAAATGGCGGTGATAACAAACAACACGTGGAATATTTTCTGTTGTTTGTACTTAGGTTTACGAGTTCATTCACCTAAAGTTAGTATACATCTGCTCGCAGGTTAACGAATTATTTTCTCTATATGTGATACACGCGAGCTTCTGCATGGCACCAATAGTTTTCAGGTGAATTTTGCTGGTTCACGTTTATTGGTCTGGTATGTACTTTCGCCTGTTTGCTTCTTGCCATTTATACACACGTGGGACCATATACCATGTGTTCCATATACAAATCGGTTCCTTATAGCACCATCTCAGTTTGGTAAAAAAATAGCACACTTTGTTCTATGTTTTGTTTGTTTCACTTGACATGTTTGTGTGGAAAATAGAACTGAAGTTGGTTCGGAAATACAGAAACATCAGATATGCGAGGTCATTGGGATACCTTCAGAAATAAAACAATGAAACAATCCACGGGATGGGTCTTTTTCTGAAATTTCAAAAGATGTTTCGCTTTGGACAGTCACGTAAATTTCGTTCAGTAATGCATATTGACTTGTACTCTACCTGTTTTTGTTTTTTCAGATGTATCCAATGCAACCATAAGATCCGGCTGTAGAAGTAACTCAAGGAGAAAGTGTTGTATGTGTCAATCACCTCATTAGTACAGTTCAAGATGGGTATGGAAGGCTGTGGCAAGTTCATGAAATGGTCCCTATTCGGGTTCAACTTCCTCATATTGGTAAGTTATATGCCAAATCAGCCCCCAGACTTCCAAATGGTGGTCGTATACATTGGTTGATAGGGTCATGCTTTTATTAGCCCACAGACTTCCAAGTGGCGATCATATACTTTGCTTGATGCAGAACTTTTTAGCCAACTGACTTCCAAGTGACGGTCATTTACATTGGTTGATACAG
This sequence comes from Hanleya hanleyi, assembly GCA_036873755.1. Lineage (NCBI taxonomy): Eukaryota > Metazoa > Mollusca > Polyplacophora > Lepidopleurida > Hanleyidae > Hanleya > Hanleya hanleyi. Next base: position 34,905 of record JAVTVY010010557.1, on the reverse strand, counting down.
TTTTTTAGCCGCCAGACTTCCAAATGATGATCGTATACATTGGCTGATACAGTTGTACACTTTGTAGCATCCAGACTTCCAAATGGAGGTCGTATACATTGGTTGGTGCCAGTATGTGTACAGCTTTGTATTTTTGCGTCCGTCAGTTCCACCTCGGCGAAATAAAAAAATATTAAAAAAAACAATTACGACCTGACAGACCCACGCGGTCCATAATTCCAGTCTAATAGATTAGATCTCGTCCATAAATCCAATCTAATAGATTAGATCTCGTCCGAATTTCATTTTAATAGATTTGATCTCGTCTGTAAATCTAATCTAATAGATTAGATCTCGTCTGTTCCAATCTAATAGATTAGATCTCGTCTGTAAACCCAATCCAATAGATTAGATCTCGTCTATAAATCCAAGGCTAATAGATTAGATCTCGTCCGAAATTACATTCTAATATATTAGATCTCGTCCGTAATTTCAATTTAATAGATTAGCTTTCGTCCGTATTTTCAATCTGATGAATCAGATCTTGTCCCCGCCTGTGATCAATCGTATTCGATTGAAAGTCGATCTATTAGATTGAACATTTCAGTTTAATAGGACCTACTACAATCTACAGAGATTCATTTTGTTCTTTTCTTTTCAATATGAGATTGAAAATATTTCCAATTACTACAAAGATTGAAATGATTGAAATGACAATCTAATTAATTCAGAGAGTAGGACTGTTGTGAAGGATACATCGCGACTGTTGTGGAGGATACATCGAGAGACCAACCGTGCGACTAGGATGGAACGTATCGGGATTGACAAAGTTTGCTCAGGGTTGACAAATATACTGATGGTCAATGTCTAAAGATTATATTGTCGCGCTTCAAAGATATTTTATATCAAATAGTAGCATGTCTTGTCTGGGACGATTGAGAAGAATATTCTTCCATTTTGTGGGCATTGACCACCTCGACATTATAGAATTTCTTAGTACAACAGATCGATGTTCCATAGATACCAGCATCGAGGTTGCGAGGAAATACACATGTATATCATTTGAGTTGATACGGTCACCCAATTCGTGTCCCGAATTTGATCATTAAATGTATGAGGCAAGAGTATAAAAATGAACATGTTCAAGAACTGAAATATATCGATCTCTAAAGTCATTGGTATCAAGGCCAACGTCCCATGCATTGTCAACATATAGACGACCCGTTGAATACCGTTCACCTTGTCTATAAGCATTGACCTATAGCTACACTTATAGAACTTGAATTAGTCATTGTGCTCTACAACTCTAGCATTAAATAGTCTGTAACCCTGACATATCTCTAATGGCTTTCTCATTGGGGTAGTTATTCACGTGAGTGAAAGTTTTATTTCTCAGACCTCTCAGAAACGTCTGATATACTCACCATCTTGCCCTTTACCTCGCCGTATAAACCATCTCTCATCCGACACGAGTCGATTTAATAGTCGACCAACCCTGTGTAGGGACGTAATAGAAATGTCATCAGAAACGAACCAGGCGAACGAAGTCTTTATCGCCAGAAGCTGGAGGTATTTGAAGCCCGAAGCTATCAGAAGGTCGGAGAGCTAAGAATACTCCAAACGGGAGTTTATCCATTAAATTGTGTTCTACAGTGGACTGCCTTCTCTCCCACGTACAACCATCTACATACGATAATGACCATATAGAAAACAATTATTGTTAAGTTCTCAGATTGAACAAGGAACCCCTGACATCCGGGTATCGAACCCTGAACAGCGTATGTTGTCTGCGTCGGCTCTTGAAGAGCCAAACTGTTCCAGACTGTTCAATATGTTCTCAATGACTCGGTTTTCATACATAGACCACAGTGTAGGGCATGGTAAAGGCAATAACTCTGTCTCACAGTACATGTAAGTGTGAGAATTAATTCCAAATGATAAGCAAATCAATCTGAATTACGTCTCGGTTTGAAGTTCGTCAAGATCAAAAGAAATAAATGGATGACGAGATGTTGGAAGATTTTCATCTCATACTTCAGTAACGAGGCATGTTTTTGGTGTATTTTCTCAACATGGACGTCAGTCTCGCGCCAAAGTTACAAGCCTGTTTTTCACAACGCCGGTATTTCGCTATTTAAAATACGGGCGTTTTGAAAGAGGCATATAACGTGACTTAATTTGCATATTTACCAGATCGTGATCCATACTTAGCTCATTTTAAGTGGTTAACTCTGCATAAATGCGAAACATTTTCCTGGATTCATGTTATGCCATTAAGAGGGTTACTGTGTGTTCGCGAGCCGTTATTCGCTTTATTATTTGAAAGAGAAATATGTTATTATATTCACGTGAATCGTGATTGATATAATCTTATAAGCCGTGATTGGAATACTGTAAGCTTCAACAAGTTGCCATCCATATTAAAACAATTTCTTCGTTACATTACGGTGTCAACGTCTACATGCCCTTTTAAGAAGTTAACTACGGAGAATCTCCACGGACATTACATTATATCTGCATTGTTTGAAACTGGTAACAGTTTTCGTGTCGTTCTTCAAATCACGCCCAAAAGCAACTCTACGCCAAAACAATTTCCCGTTAAACGTAAAATTGAATCCGTGATACTTGAAATTGCCATTTTATTTCATTATGCCATTTACGTGATATCCCTATATCACTCTCGTGATACCTGTGCACAGCCATGCTCCTGCACAAGCGGTCTTCTAAAGAACCGACTCCTTGGGAATATCCATCCATCAGAGAATGTCAGCGTCATATTGACTTCAGTATGTGGTCTGATCACCCAGCAGGTTTAGCTTGACACAAGCTTAACACATGGCACTATGTTGATGATATTCTTAAGAATATCATCAACATAGTGCCATGTGTTAAGCTTGTGTCAAGCCATTATCGCACTACTGATAGTTGCTATGATATAGATGAATGGGACTAGGCCCGACAATATTTGCTGGTGAAAGACGTACTTCCACCCAACATAAATATTAGATATGTTCGCCATGTGCTTCAGTGTTACAAAATGATGTTCAGTTGCTCGAAATATTACATTCAGAGTTTTGTAATTTAAATGGAATATCGTATAATCCCTACATCCCCTTCGACAAAATCATATACTTTTGAAATATCCTGATGCTTCAACGTGTGCATTCGATCATCCAATGTGAACCCCAAAACATCCTACACCATTAATTGACAGCATCGATGCCCCACGCCTGGGGTCAGTTTTACTAAAGCGCCCTATTTCAGCAACTGAGGTCAAGATTACCAAAACCTGTTGGCTGAAAAAAACATTGCTTTACCCAATCTTCCTGTTTGTGCAAGGACCATCAAAAGTTTGTGAATAGAGACTAATGATATATTTACTATGTTTACCGGTGACGTATTACGAAATTACTACCTGTTTATCGTGTTGATTCATTCGAACAAACATCTATAAATACATCCAAACCATCTGCTCGATCTGTTCTGTTACAAAGTAAACTCTAGAAACTATTAAGCCAAATATGTTGAGAAGTTCTATTTTCCTTGTAAGTATGGAGTAATCGAATTGCCAGCCCGCCTAGAGAGACGAGAAGGACAGAGAGCTTGTGTAATAATCGCAAACCTGCAAGAAATATTTGATATATCGAATTATTACTGCATATTTACTGTACATACTTCCTCTTCCCTTCAGGTATCAGGGTGCGCATTGTTGGGTATCGGAATTTTCACTCGGGTCAACCAGTCCGGTCTGTCTCAAATTTCCGCCGTCATCGGTAACCAACTCTATTCCACTTCGTCCATATTGCTCATTGTCTGCGGTTGTGTTGTCATCGTCGTCTCATTCTTTGGTTGCTGTGGCGCCATAAAGGAAGTCAGATGCATGCTGGGAGCTGTAAGTTAACATTTTCATTTACTATTTCTGCCAAAATTATATTCTTAATAATTAACTATAGACCTGAAAGAAAATAGAATCATTACAGTTTTTTTTTGTTGGATATTATTGATCAACATATTTCATCCCAATGAGTTTTGAAGACTTGTAGTACGAACATCTTCAACCATTACCTTCACGAAATGACTGTTGTCGGATTCATCTTGGTTTCTCGATGAACATACACTAACGCTGTGCTAAAACTCTCATTTCGGTATCTACTGATGTAACAAATGATGATTTCTGACATGAAGTCTTCTCTGGTAATTTACAATATAGAGATACTTTCTGCGTTGAGATAATGATGACAAGTATTGAATATTAATAACAATATTGTCTTCTTGGTTTCTCGATCAACAGGAACTTGATTGCACATGACACTAATTATCAAACTAAAATATCATAAATTTGACATGCCATTTTCTTTTTTTCTTTTTGACCCCCAGTTCTTCATTTTGTTGTTGCTCATCTTCGCCGGTCTCGTTATCGGAGGAATTGTCGCCTACGCATTCCGCAATGATGTAAGGGGCCTTGATATTATCTTCGTAGATAACCGTCTTCTCTATACACACAGAACAAATCAATCTCTTTTCTGATGGATGAAGCTTTTCAGGGCTGATTACCCACTATATATGAAAACAGCCTTTTCTAGTTTATCGCTAAATTATTTCCCACAATATTAATAATTTTATGAGTCGCGAGAAAGCTTGAAAGATAACACAAGCGATCGATGAATTGAAAATGTCTAGATCATATTGTATAAAAGCCTCAAAGGAGTTTTATAACTATAAACCGGAAATACCTTGTTAGAGATATCGTACAATACATTAATATCCCATTTTCCTTTCTTATCTTTAAAACCAAAAATATATTGTTCCAGATACCGTACATTAATATCCATTTTCCCTTTCTTCTTTCAAGCTCGAAAAATATGCGAAACATCACATGTATACAGCTTTAAATACCTCATACGGGTTTGAAGACCAGAGAACGGCTACTGACGCCTGGGACTCCATACAGCAGTTGGTGAGTGCAGATAGCTTTGCTCCTCAATAGAGTCCAAATGTCAGTGAAACAAGAGTAGACAAGTGGAGAGCGTCCCGAAAGCCTTTAAACTTCAGATTCAAAGCTTTCCCCCTGCCCTGGTGCCGTGTGATCAGGACTCGGCATTCAGCAAAATTGCGATCCGTATTGAATGAAGTGCTATGCTAAGATTGTTATGGGCATAAACACTCAATACACCAGGGATGATCCGCAATTTATCTACTGACTGCAAGCCTGTTTCACTGTTCGTATCGCTGTGGTAAATCGATGTCAAGCCAACGCTGATTGGCTTTCTATACGACCGCCAAAAATGCGGAAGTATCATGTGATGACAGTTTCCGTCCGTTCGTACGTCGGTGTGTCTGTATGTCCGTCGAAGCGTTCGTGTCCAGTCTATATCTGTGACAGTTTTCTGGTCTGGTCATAATTTGTTATGAGAGACAATGTGTAACTTGTCAAAATTTAGGTAAAGGTCAAAGGTCTAGGTCACCGTTGTCCAAGAAATTGGGAAATCGTTTAAAATTGCTATTTTTGTGACTTGATACACTTAGGGTTAGAAGATATGAAGTGTACCAAAACTGAGGTCAATGTCAAAAGGTCAAGGGTACTGTGATCCCAAAAGCAGGATATCATTAAAAGTCGCATTTTTTAATGGATACATTGGGCCATGTAAAGAAATTGAGGTCAATGTCAAAGCTGAAGGTCATTGTGGACCAAGAATAAATATATCATCAGGAGGAGATGATGTGTTGAGTACCAAAGTAGAGGTCAAGCGATCAAAGGCATGGTGGTAGTTGAGAATATTGATTGATGTTTTAACTACAATTCAGGTCTGTGGAATGTGATAAAATTTCATGGCAAACATATTCATTTTCGGTTGTAATCTCTCCAGTTTTAGACTGAGCCTTGCATCCTTTGGATATTAAATACACAAAGAGATTAAAGAACAAGTTGCCTTACGAAATGCCGGACGGTTGGTGTTATACATTATAGGAGACGGTGCAACAATGTTGCTACGGAGCGTGCAAGATTAACGAATGTCGGACTGGACAATTATGGATGCAGAAATTATCTAATGCCTGAATATTGATTGAGGAAGTAGACGCTTGTATTGAGAATTTGTAACAGTACATACCCACTGAGTCTTTCTACCCTTCCCCCGAAACTCAAATCACAGATGACCGCGCATTCCGTTTACTTTGGTGACTACCACGTCGTTCAACATAAAGGATGGCCAGGCCGTGTATTTGATCCCCTGTGCTCGGTTTTTCTGTCAGTTGAGTTATATTCTGTTCCGAGCTTTCTTTGCATCGGCTCCTAATCCCTTTAGAGGTTTTAAGATGCACTCGTGTGAGAACAGCTGCTTTGAATAATGGATTGGTAACTCACTGAACCGGGGTACAATACGTCTTCCTCATTAGGAGCACTTAGTCATTATCTGAAATTTCGATTTCTGCAAAACCGAAAGTAATCGATAAATCAGGAAGGTCTTGCTTGATCGAGGGTTTTGGTGCTATGTATTACGTTGATTGATACCGACTGCGACCGAACCGCTGAGCAAAGACATTCTTCATTTAGAAAAGAAGTGGCATGTCTTGGCGAGTCAAGAGGCTCTGAACGTAACGACCGCTAACAACGGCATAAACTGTCCAATAACATTAACTACATTGAGAAGCAGTCTGGTGAACGGTGTCATTATTCTTGAAGACTCGTTCACTGTTAAACATGTTCCTATGTAGTTTCCCCAAGTACTACGATGTCGTCAAAATCGAACGCTCTCGGAAATGTTCGAGAAAATACAAATACAATGCAGCCAACTTGCCATCATGTAATATCCAACATAGTCAGCCCTGGGGACAACAGGATTCCCAGAGTTCTTTTGCCTTGTAGTAACCAACATGAAGGAACGAACAAACTTACAGCAGTTCGACCTTATTCATGCACAGAAACCAGTGACCTGTCAAATAGAACACGACATGTTCTTGTTTCAGAAAAAATGCCACTGACGCATTTAAGATATTTCTGGGTAACTGAATCTTCAACGACTTGAAATCGGTTACCATTTAGTGATATTTAACATCCGTTGTTAGCACAAATAATGAAATTTGCTACTCTGTGCTGTCCTATATTTAATATCGCATATTGCCATTTACAATATGAAGACAATTGGTTACTTTTTTCTTATTTTCGCTTTCAGTTTAAGTGCTGTGGAGTAGAAGGCGGTGCTAATTCCACGACGTCCTGGGCATACTACAAGAAATCCACTCCTTGGTTTACAAAACAGACCAGTAAGTGGTTCAAAGAGAGTAACCCTGACTAATATCACAATGTTCAATCAGTCTGGAACCAACATTCAAATGATATCTGGAACCAACATTCAAATGATATCTGGAACCAACATTCAAATGATATTAGGAACCAACATTCAAATGATATCTGGAACCAACATTCAAATGATATCTGAAACCAACATTCAAAGGATATTAGGATGCCACATATATTACAGTCCTGACCCACAATTTCTGGTTCGCTAGTAAGTTCGAGTGATCGAGTGAGTGAGTGAGTGAATGATATAGGGTTTAATGTCGCTTTTAACAATTTTTCTGTTATATCAGAACGGGGTGGGGAGGGACAGGGGTACCTACTTGTAACAGAGTGGTAAACAGTCTCGGACCTAATTATGGTTGGAGTCATTGTTATATCATGATGAAAGCTAGATGTCTTGTTTAAACTGGATGGGCTTTCACCTGCAGGTTAAATCATGGGAAGGTATATGAGTTCATGAGAATTGCATTAATACAGCGTTTTCCCAGGGAGAAAACTGATCAAACTGTTCTCCGCAATTATATCATTCCAATCCTTGCCAAAAATCCCATCATATGCTACACGTGGACATCCCTGTTTATAACTACTCCACCGACTGATACTCCTATTCTTCCGGCTATACTTATTCGGCTGATCCAGGTGACGCCACTAGTCCTTTCCTTGAGAACATGGGCCGCGGGCCTTACGAAGACAACTTTGTGTTCGATCTCGGCCTCAGCACTGCCCACAAAATACGATACGGTTGAATCCTTGTTCCGCATTAGAGTAGATCATACAACGTTACGATTTTCGTATGGAATTATTCATCTTTTAAGTGCCCTACTTTGAAGATTCTCTGATCGCGTTATCTGACCAATGCACCGAAGTCAAGGTCGTGGACAGGGATGAGATATTCCCTTATATGCGTTGTAATTATTTCCTGAAATAGTTGGCAGGATTCACGAGAGAGGACGAGTGGCGCCATCTGGTAGAACCGAATTCGTTTTGCAGAGTAAGACTGATTTAAAACATTTGATTGTTTATTTCAAATTGAAATCCGGCATAGTGATTGGCTTGTGAAGAAAATTGACAGAAAATCCAGCCAATCGCAGATCTGTGTAAAAGTTCTTTGAGCTGAGGCTATGTTTCAATTGGCAATTATCGGCCGAGTTTACTCCTGGAAATTGACCATCGTTTCCATCGTTGCGTATACAGGCGATTTTTCCTTGACACCTCTAATGAACGTGATAAGCTAGTGACCGCTGATGTGCTGCTGAAAGTGTCCACAATGGGGTGAATTCCGTGTGGCAGAGTGTCAGACGGAGGACCAGCAGTGTTCATTATATTACATTTGGCAGATGGACATTGGAACACCCTAACATTATATTTGGTGCGATCCGCAATAGTGAACCAGCTACAGGTTGAGAGTTGCGGTATTGGGGGAGTTGAAATTTGTTTTCATCGTTGAAGGTTATAGGTTAATGCTTTATAAATGCTATAGTCATAGTGCTGATCCAAGGACAGCTGATTTATTCCGACGCGTATTTCCATCAATGTATAATAACAGGACTGATCCTCAAATGATTTAGAATAATTTCAGGCTTTGTTGTCCACAGTCGCAAGCTCGTATGATGCTGGTGTTAATGAGATTAGATGCTTCTGTTGAGACATTGAATCGTATGTAGCCCGATTAAAGATAACGGGCGGTGAATGACCTATCAGATCACAGGGTCAAAGATGTTTGTAGTCGATAGTCAGAGGAACGCGGAAGTAACTGGGACGTGAGTGATTATTTCACTCACTTGGAACATTCAAATACTATTGAATATTCTCTTGATTCTGCTCCCGAAAGATCTCGTCTACTTTGAGGTGTTTAGATCATGGCTTTCCCTCATACGCCCACTTCCACAATTCTATGCTTGGACGAAAATCTTACCGCTGACATGTACTGTTCGGAGCTTGGGCGTCATGATTTGAAGTAACCAATGAGTACCGCTGTCCGCTAGCAAACTAATATCGATGTATACAATTGGTCCGGGACAGACTAATTCACTAACCACGCAACCTGTAACCATATCGGTCATCTATACGCGGTAAGACTGACCCTGGGATCGTGTGTATCCATGTTCAGCCTACTTTCGGCAAGGGCTAAAGGGAATTTCCATAAATCAATGCCACGTGACTTCGTCAGCCAATCAGCTAAAGTCTACCGACGTAACCCCAACGTAACGCCATTTTCGAATCATGTGATGAACTACTTGTTCAAATCCAGATCCACCACACCTCTTGGATGATTCGAAAGTTATACATACCTATATATTTTGTAAGCCCAGGCAATATCTGTTTCAGAAGTGATATCCCTCCGCAATAATGGAGACACACGATTCGCAAGCCATCTTATGGATGGCGAAGTATACGCAAATGGGTAACCACGATGTAAGGGGAAGTATGAAATTGACCGACACGTTATATGTAAGGTACCGCACTGTAAGTAGAACATAGTTAGCCGGTTCTGAAACATGGAAGCCATGGAAGCCCATGACGTCATAATGGCGATATCTCGGGAACTAAGACGGATAGAGACTCGCGGCTTACGGCGTCGTATTCCTCTCGTATAGATGTACGATAAAGGTCCTATACAATTTTATCGCCCGGCGGTAACTTTCGCCGCAATTAGACGATAAACGGTGTCACGTGATTCGGCGATTTCTCGCGAAATAAGCGACATACGCACACGCTGTTTGCGGCGTTGTATTCCTCGTGTAGGGGTCTACCGTAAAGCTCCTATGCGAATTTATCATATCTCCGTAAGTTTCGCCGCTATTCGGCGTATAAAACTTTTTCTTTGTAGCTTACCACGAATACTTCCCTAAGGTGTCATTACGACGACGCTTGTACCCGTGGACACGTGTGACTGATCACTTCTCGCGGCGTTCACGAATGCCTATCGAACCATACGAAAATATCTTATTTTAGAAACAATAATATAGTAATTCCTCCTCATACACACAGACACACACACATAGGTTAGTAGGTCAAGTTGACGTGATATTCCTGTCAAAAGGTCACTTCCGGTCACGGTACGGCCCAACAAGAGTTATCTTCCCCTACATATCGGTCTGTTCAGCCTTATCTTAACGCCTTATCATACCAGTTTTTCTTTCTGGTCAAAAACCCTGTTCTATTTATAGATCACTCGCAAGTAGTAGATAACGGGGAGTTTCGGAGGTGCAATGAAGAGCGTTTGGGGAGATGAGGGCCATTTTCCTTAGGACTATCCGGTAGAATTAACTTAGCGTATGTGAGGAGGATGAGGAGGAGGAATGAGGGAGGAATGAGGAGGAGGAAGAGAAAGAGTGAGGAAGAATGAGGAGGAGGAGTGTGGTGGTGGTGGAGGAGGAGGAGTGTGCTGTGTAGGAGGAGTGTGGTGTGTGTCGAGAAGGAATGAGGAGGAGGAGGTGTGTGTGTATGTGTGGGTGTGTGGTGGTGGTGGTGGTGAAGGTGGTGGAGGAGGAAGAGGAATTATATGACTAGTATAAAATAGAAACAAGACAATACGAAGATTACTAAATAATCGCTTTATTCATCATAGAACTGCACAAATAATGAGCGAAAACTGCTTATATAAAATACATCTCCATTGCGGGTATCATTTCGACATTTAGCCTTCCATTCAATGTTTATGTACGAAAATTTCCACCGGGGTCTTTATGCGGAGTCCTCGCTATCACCGTCATCCATCAACTTATCGAATAAGCATTTCCGCATCTTAATCGTCTGTCTGAATGCTTCCTCGTAGTCATTGGAAGGAAGACTAAACCGTTGTATAAACTGTGTGTCCGCCATACCTCGGCAAACACCTCTTGACGACATTTTATGTTGTTATACCTATATCATAACTCTATGAGAGAAATATTTGCATTCCTTTTGAAACCGTTGAACGCATCATGTCGGCAGAAGACAATTTTGACTATGTAGATATGTGGATAAAATTTTATCGAGACCAGAGTAGGGCTCACCTAAAGGAGGAAATTTGTGTGATTGGGGGACAGAGAGTGCATTCACCTCCAAACTCTCTTAATATTGCACAAGGCAATAGTACGGTGAACTCGAATAACAAATTACGTACAAGAGAAATGACAGTTGAACTAATTTCACCGGCACAGCGAGTTGTAGAGCAGGCTAAAGCAGAACTCCGTAGACAGCGTCACGAAGTAAGCGTGCAAGCGCCAGCAAAGGGAACGCGGAAAGAGGAGGAGAAGGAGGAGGAGGAGGAGGAGGAGGAGGAAGAGGAGGAGGAGGAGGAGGAGGAGGAGGAAGAGGAGGAGGAAAGGAGGAAGAGCATATACCGTATAGTATAAAGTATAGAGAGAAGTAATATTAGAATTAATCTACGTTTTGGCAGAGAAGCGTCAACATGACAAACAAGTGTACGGTGTGTCAGAAAACATTCTCGCGTCCAGATAACCTGATGAGACATCAACTTATACACCAACAGGAGACTCAACCTATAAAAGCAGAACATCCGTATAAACGTACTCTCGAGACTTCAACTATGGCTCTTTCAAGAGCATCACAACATCCATTTACTATGATCGTCAGCGGCCCGACTGGTTGTGGGAAGACATCATGGGTAATGAATTTTTTGGAATCTGCTAATATCCATCCCTCTCCAACACGCATCGTATGGTGTTACAGTCAATGGCAGTCAGCCTATGAATCTACGAGTCTGAAAAATGTAAACTTCCTCCCCGGCATACCCCATGACATAGGCGAAGAGTATTACTTCGACCCCGGCCAAACCAACGTTATTGTTCTGGACGATTTGATGGGTGAGGTAAAGCGCGAAGAAAAAGTTGCCGACCTATTCACCAAAGGGTCGCATCACAGAAATTTGTCCGTAATTTATCTGACTCAGAATCTCTTCCCGCAAGGCAAGACATCTCGAGATATCACGCTGAACTGCCAGTATTTCGTTCTATTCAATAATCCTATTGATAGACAGCAAGTTAGCACGTTCGGGAGACGGATCTTTCCTCGGGATACGACACATTTCATGGCAAAATTTCGCGAAGTCTCATCTCGTCCGTACGGATATCTATTCATCGATTTAAAACCTCATACAGCGGAAAATGACAGACTGTCTACCAATGTAATATCAGGCGATGAGAAACTCGTGAAAGAGGAAGAACTGCCACCTCACCCAGCCTCAATTCCTAATCCATCAACTCAAATTCAACGCATACCATCTCACGATCCGACATGGTCCGCTAAGAGGAATAAACAAGTGGGAGAGGGATTATATAAGAAGACGGATCCATCGTGGTTCAAACGGAATGAAAATGATGAGTCCCAGCAGACGCAGATGATCCACAGAAGCGGGAATGAAATGGAACGACGAAAGAGAAAATACCGTTCAGATGACGAACTCAACCATTCTGGGGAAATAGATCTACCTACCCACTTGCGGAAACGGGTTAAATATAACGTGTGGAAAAACATGTTCGGTAAACCTATCGCGAGAGATTGTAGGGTTGACATTGACGAGAGAAAACAGCGATATACAAGCCAAGGTTACGACGAGGATGAGTCTGGTGCAAATGCTATGGAAGATTATACTCCGACGATGATGGAGACTTTACGTCAAAAATACTGCAATCTCCTCGTGAACATGCAAAAGCTACAAACCGATTATATTCATAACGAGATCTTGAAAACAACGAGGCGTCTGCAAACAATATATGACATAGACTACGAGGAAGCACTCAGACAGACGATTAAGATGCGGAAATGCTTATTCGATAAGTTGATGGATGACGGTGATAGCGAGGACTCCGCATAAAGACCCCAGTGGAAATTTTCGTACATAAACATTGAATGGAAGGCTAAATGTCGAAATGATACCCGCAATGGAGATGTATTTTATATAAGCAGTTTTCGCTCATTATTTGTGCAGTTCTATGATGAATAAAGCGATTATTTAGTAATCTTCGTATTGTCTTGTCTCTATTTTATACTAGTCATATAATTCCTCTTCCTCCTCCACCACCTTCACCACCACCACACACCCACACATACACACACACCTCCTCCTCCTCATTCCTTCTCGACACACACCACACTCCTCCTACACCGCACACTCCTCCTCCTCCACCACCACCACACTCCTCCTCCTCATTCTTCCTCACTCTTTCTCTTCCTCCTCCTCATTCCTCCCTCATTCCTCCTCCTCATCCTCCTCACATACGCTAAGTTAATTCTACCGGATAGTCCTAAGGAAAATGGCCCTCATCTCCCCAAACACTCTTCATTGCACCTCCGAAACTCCCCGTTATCTACTACTTGCGAGTGATCTATAAATAGAACAGGGTTTTTGACCAGAAAGAAAAACTGGTATGATAAGGCGTTAAGATAAGGCTGAACAGACCGATATGTAGGGGAAGATAACTCTTGTTGGGCCGTACCGTGACCGGAAGTGACCTTTTGACAGGAATATCACGTCAACTTGACCTACTAACCTATGTGTGTGTGTCTGTGTGTATGAGGAGGAATTACTATATTATTGTTTCTAAAATAAGATATTTTCGTATGGTTCGATAGGCATTCGTGAACGCCGCGAGAAGTGATCAGTCACACGTGTCCACGGGTACAAGCGTCGTCGTAATGACACCTTAGGGAAGTATTCGTGGTAAGCTACAAAGAAAAAGTTTTATACGCCGAATAGCGGCGAAACTTACGGAGATATGATAAATTCGCATAGGAGCTTTACGGTAGACCCCTACACGAGGAATACAACGCCGCAAACAGCGTGCGCGTATGTCGCTTATTTCGCGAGAAATCGCCGAATCACGTGACACCGTTTATCGTCTAATTGCGGCGAAAGTTACCGCCGGGCGATAAAATTGTATAGGACCTTTATCGTACATCTATACGAGAGGAATACGACGCCGTAAGCCGCGAGTCTCTATCCGTCTTAGTTCCCGAGATATCGCCATTATGACGTCATGGGCTTCCATGGCTTCCATGTTTCAGAACCGGCTAACTATGTTCTACTACTGTACCCTGCGCCGTACCATAACAAGGATGCGACCGAAGTAAATAATGATTCCATTCAACAGATTATGACCGTATGCTGCGTAACATATCTTTCTCCTGTTTGTGATTTGCGATTTGCGAGAGTTTATCTGTTTTTATATGTATTACTTCGAATAATTTGTGTCCCTGATTTTTTTTCTCAGATATACCACAATATGTTCCCAATAGTTGCTGTAAAGACCAAAATGCAGACAAACTGAACCAGTGTGTGGGACTATCTAACCCCCGACTGGCGCCCTCTTGGGGCCCTCCTGTTGGATATCACAACGTCAACGATCAGCTCCATACACACGTACGTATTGTCATCAGGGGATCCAGGAGGGATTCCTTCGAGGTCCATACTTCATGTAACGATCACGAGACAAGGCGATAGATATCTTTGAAAGCAGTGTGGAACGATTTTTATTGACTGACTTCTTGCGATGAAATTTACTCTCCGTCATCTGTAAAATCCGTCCGGCCGTGTTCGGTCTATATCTGTTAATGTTTTTGCAAGTGTTTGTGATTGGATATAGTATGGGATGACGATATGTCACGTACCGAAATGGAGGTCGAGGTCAAAGGTGGCAACTGTGGTCCCAAAAAAACCCAGAAAATCTTTGAAAATTTCAATTTTTGTGTGACTTAATACATTATGGGTGGTAGATGTGCTGCTTACCAAAATTGAGATGAAGGTCATTGTGAAATCAAAGAAATCTTTGAAAATCGCAATTTTTTATTTGAATGGATAATATAGATGGAGACAATGTGTCGCATACTGAAATTTAGGTCGAAGTCAGAGGCCAAGGTCACCGTGGTCCAAAAATAAGGACATCGTTGTAAATTGTATTGTATCAAAGTAGAGGCCAAGGGTCAAGACGACCAAGAAATAATTGAGAATCTTGATTAGGTGTTATAACTCCAAGTCAGGGCTGTGAAATGTGATCAAGTTTCATACACCAAATCATGACACATCTACATTTTGTGATGTGAACTCTCCATTTCCAGATTGTACATTGTGTCCTTTGGATACATCTTAACGTCAAGAGGGAATGAACACGTTGTTGATATTTTTGATGTCAAGGTTCACCCAATTTCCAAACAAGACGGAGCTGTATTTTGGTAAAGCTAATTGCTACACCCCATAATTAAAATGTGTTTGTTGGGCGGGCATGTATATTGAAGTCAGTTTTGATTCTTGGATTTTGGATTTGCTAAAAACTAGAAACTACTCCCATCAGAAAATCCTAGCTATGCCCAAGGATGTCTACTGCAGGGTGACCTTCCTTCTTCTTTCCGTGCGTCTGTCCACTCAGGTCTCACTTTCCTTTGTGCAGAACCATACTAACATTTTCCCTAACCTAAAATATTAAACCCAATCTCTTTTCATTTCAGGGCTGTTATACCAAATTGATAGGTTTTGTACAGGATAATGCTATCATCATTGGAGGTGTAGCGGCAGGTATTGGTGCTGTTATGGTGAGTTTTTATCAGGTTAGGGCGATCTCGCTGTCTAAGTTGGAGGAAAAAGGTCGTTTTTGCTCAATAAATCAGTTCACATAATGCATTCAGCAAAATCCTCTTGAGGCACACACAGACATTTTTCCCCATCAATTGTTAGTAAAAAAATAAATTGTCATATATCTAATTTACATAATAATAGGCCAAATATCTGTCGCGCTGTTTAAACAACATCGACTGTTTCTCCAAATGACAAAATAATTTTAAGACGTAGAACAATAGATCAATCAATGCGCCTCAAGTTTTGAAGCATTGGTTAAGAAGAAATCAAGAGTTATTGAGAAAAAACCACCTTTTTGGCCTCCAGTTTAGAGAGCGTGATCACTTTAATCTGTTTCTATTGCTATTAGAGGATACAGATGTTCAAGTATAGAGAGAAACTCTTTCGTCATGATACTTTGCTGATTATCCTGCAGTAAATCACACGGGTCACTCACGAAGGAGACCGAGATGCTTTACAAATTTCAGCTGTCAACGGAACAATCATAAATTCATTTGTAGACATGTATTTTTCATAAATAAATAACAATTGAATGCTAATGACGTTAATGGTGGATTTCTCTTCACCCTGTATACAGTATTGTGACTTCATAGTATTATCTCAACATTGATGATGAAGTTCCAATGGTATATTAATCTAATTTCATCAATCGTACAATTTTTTTGGCAGCCGAAATAATTTCTCTCTGTTTATTTCAGATACTGGGAATGGTATTTTCAGTTTGCCTGTGTCGAGCTATCCAAGACGAATACGATGTTGGATAATATACGATCGGTCCATAGTGATGTAAATAATTCTGCTTTCTATACATGAAGAAGGGTTTTTATCAGATTTACATATTTTTTGAGAAAGTTGTTCAGGACTCTTGAAAAAGAAAAAAAAAACCTGAATCGCTTCAAGATCCAAAATAAATGACTTCTGGGTCACATCCGTCGTGTAACGGGTCTCACGTTCATGGAGTTGTTGCATCTCTAAACCTGACCAAACTGATCAATGTTAGTTATATGTTATTCTGCAGATTCGTTCGATTCTTCGCTATTTTCGTCTGGAAAATAAAAACACTTCAATGCAAGAGAATAGAATGTACGTATGATGTATCAAGTGAACACGTCTTGAAGTGAATCTAGGATTTAGATCGAATGAACACCTGAGGTATCAAGTGAACACGTCTCGAAGTGAATCTAGGATTTAGATCGAATGAACACCTGAGGTATCAAGTGAACACGTCTCGAAGTGAATCTAGGATTTATATCGAATGAACACCTGAGGTGTCGAGTGAACACGCCTTGAAGTGAATCTAGGATTTAGATCGAATGAACACCTGAGGTATCAAATGAACACGTCTCGAAGTGAATCTAGGATTTTGATAACTGTTCATGTTGGATGGTTTCGGTCTGCCGCACCTGAACGAAATATCGACGACTTGTCGTTCTTATGGGGACACCATATTTGACACTTTCGAACACGTGAGTGTAATATACATGGACAGAAGACTGTGTTACGATTCTGCTAGTATGTATTACGTTGCTTGCACTGATTTAGAGGAACAACGCTCGCACGATTCGGAACACTTGTGTGTGCTAGTTGCCTGCGTACACTAAAAGAATGTGTATCCGTCATACGCTAAGGACGTACATGTTGTTGTTCATTGAAATAACGCATATCTGTGGGGAAGGACACCGAATGATAATAGACGTTGAACCTGAGATGACGTCACTGCGCTGCATTGTGGGATTATGTCTATTATAATTTTGCCAGTTTTGAACAATGGGAGTGAAAACAAGACAAGCAGACAACACCACAATAATGTTCCCTGATGACAGGCTTGAAAAGGCAAATGTTGTTCCATGTTCTGCTTTGACTTGGTGTGCCGGGTTACATACAGGGTCGAGATTTGTTTCGCTGGGAACCATGCGGGTGCAGCAAGGTGTGAAGTCCTGTATGTAATCTGATACGCCAAAAGGAATCCCCATCATCTTCCTTTTCGGCTGTGGTAGTCCAGGGATGCTGCGTTGATAATTAATTTAATGCCTGTTACATGCTTGATGCAAGAGTTCGCGAGGGGGATGTCCATCATTGGATTGGAAAAAGGCAACAACAAATAACTTTGACAGAACGCGTGTTTGTCTGTTTGTGGAAGAAATGCGTACCGTGTCTGTGATGAGTAGCATGGATGCGGCTCAGTGGTAGTACTCGTCAGATAAAGCCGAGCATATTTTGCAGTAGCGCTGAATAAAAATTGATAATTTGTTTCCAATTTCGGACATGTACAGGGGAAGTTTTTCCACTGTTTATGACAATCTTCTGTAGAGGAACAAAAAACAACAACAACACGACTTTTTGTTAGATAGTTGAGACAATGGACAATGAAGTTGTTCCTGTATGTAATATTGTATATGAATTGTTTCAATCACCAGTGCGTCTTTTAATAGATGACGCGGGTGATCTGGGAGTACGTCTTTTGTGATGAAATTTTGCATAATTGTGTCCTGCAATATCGCGTTCTTACAAGAACGTGATTACGTGATCTGGATGCATGATCTGATTTCCCCCAACAGGTATATTGATATACCTGGTACTGGTGCAAACGTTGGGAAAATCATCTACGAAAAATTCATTGATGTCGAGAGCATAAAATATGGTTAGTGACATCCATAACCTGTTTTCTCCATTATTCAGAGAATTTTGACGATTTGTTGTGTATAAGGATATTACCACCTCAACCATTCCATTTGGATGGAACATATGTTCAATTGTACAGTGTACATGTATTGCTCCAAAACACATTTGGGTCCAGAAATGTTTAGCGTGAATATGATAGGCATTCTCGTTGTCCACCAAGGAAGGAAGCTATGGGCACCTTGAATTGCTGCGGGACCTGCCCTGTTCGCCAGGATCTCAGTGTGACTCCATTGAATCTTATAATCACAAGATCTTAATTAGAGGGTATATTTGCTCGAAGTGAGTTGTACCCAATCTTTACCCAATGTTTGATTGTAATCGAGGTGAATTTTTATCAGTAAAACTATCCTCCGGTAAATCAAGTGATGCCATTCAGGGACCATTTCCAAATTTCAACCGTCAACGGGGAAAATACTTGAAGAGAGAAGATATGTTGGCATTCATGTTATAATCGTCTCCATAAACAAGACTTCTCCGTTAACATTTCGAATTCGACGTGTGAACAGAGAAGTCGACTTGAAAACATGGTTATAATTGGTACCGTACTCTAATATAGATACCATTGAGAGTATGTTAAACAATAAGATCATCCCCAGGTTATCTCCCTTGACGGCAACGAGATTGCTCATACTTCGTCCCGAGATGTTAGGAAATATGCCCCTATGGCGTTAGATACTATGATTAATTGCTGAATATGTGGTTAGATGATAGGTGAGTGAGTGACAGCGGTGCTGCTATAGGTCAATGTCATCGTTTCACCGGAAAACATAATCACATGATAGAGCATTCGGTAATCACCCTAAGCTGTTCGCCATACTCATCTGCTAGACTTGGTTACTGCCCCTGCTATCAACTCAGAAAGAAGGGGAGGTAAACAAGTCTAACTCATCTTCGTCATATGGCTGTATCATCAAAAGGGATATAATATATAATGGAATTTCTACTATCCTATATAGTATTGTTTGTTTGTTCTTCTCTGTGGTTAACAACGAAAGAAAGAAGTTTATAGAAAAAAAAATAGTTCCTTGTGCGGATCGAGACATATTAAGTGTTAGGCGCCAAACATGGAGGCAGGGTGGGTTAGGAACGGTAGAAGAGACTGGAATGAGATCTGGATCAGGGAATGGAGGGAAGATGAAAGAAATGGTCGATCCCACCTTCACATCCTTCGTATGTCCCTGTTTGCAGAAATAACGATGGGGGCTACACATAGGATAGATCTTTCTGGGTCAGGGATAATTGCAAGTATTTATTTATAATTTGCATCATTACCCGTCTGTGAAGAGTTATCATCGTCGTTAGCGTCGTCTGAAACTCGGTAGATCTATCCATCCATTCGTCTCTCTCTCTGTCTGTCCGTCCGTCTGTCATCATTGTTACACGATATGCTCCGAAGGATATCTAACCTTTATAAATTCAAACAACTGTTGAAGCTCGCGATGAACCAGAAGCCTATTGAATATGAGTGACCTTGACATATGTTACAAGCGTCTGGTCCGTCATTCATAATTCAGCGTCGTCCATTAAAGAATATCCGCTTCACAATCCAAAGAACTATTCCATATTCCATATAACCAAATTCTAAAAAAGACATAGTATACAAAAACATAGGCTTGTTTATTTACTGCAAGAGAGAAGCAGTCAACAGTTTTCAATGATGCCGGCAAGATATGATGTTCCAAAAATATCAAATCCTTACCGCTTATCAGTATTCTTAATCCATAATATTCGTTGTAAAGTCGTCATCTAGAGAATGATGTATCTCAGTCACGCTTTGAGTGTGACTGTTCATATGAGCACCACGAGGATTTTGAAGTACATGTGTTCATACGGTCCCTAGCCCCGGGTTAAGCGGAATTAGACACAAGTTACGAAACGCAACGCCACAGATCTTGCACGCTACGCTCGTATTTTGCTATCAGCATGCGATATGTATCGGCAAGTTTCAGAAATTTTGAGTGGAGGCGCTTGGTGGTATAGCCTTGTTTTATAAGTTTCTGCAACAGTGTTTTGTGACGTTGATTAAATCGTCACATTTAACTCAGGATCTAGCAAATGCTACTAAGCGAGATACGTATACGCCATATGCAGGTTCCACTGGAATATTACTGTCCAGAAAGGGCTAGTTTATGATTGCGAAATTGTAATCATCTCTTGTCATAAAGTCGACGAGAGAGAAGGCCCGCTTCATTTTTATAGAGATATAGGTCTAAATATTATGTGCCTGTGAGGCTATCTGTAGTTTCCTTCAAATCCAGTGAAGGTGCGTATATATCCTGCACTGCTTCATTTATATACGATTATCCACAGCGAGAAGATCGTCCATATAGCGTTTGGTGAATGAGAAGGAACGGGCTTTGAATGGATCGGTTTTTGAAAGCACCTGCATATAGTTATATTCAGAAGAGAACAGATGTCGGTCAGCCAACAGGGGTGCACAATTAGTACCCATTAGAATACTTTTATGCTGTTGATATACTGTGTTGCCAAATTTCCAACCTGAAATTATATGGTGAACTAGATTTAATGTTGTTAGCATAATATCTATGTTGTTAGATTATAGGCGTGCTATTCAATTATGCAGCAAACCATGGAAGAGAAGCCTGTCAAAGACCACCGACCTTAAAAGTGTTTCTTTGTGACAAAATTATGCGATAAATTTAGATCAAGGACTCGTTACCCACCTCGGGATGACTACTTTATAGATTTCTTCTGCAGGTGAGATGTTTGCTTAGGCACTAGTTTACCATTCACATTCTTAGTATGAGTGGAAATTTTTTCGTCTGGTGTGATTGTCTCACACAAATAGTATATGTACGGGTCATCACTATCAGTTAGTAGCCCTGATCTGGTCATCGCTTTAATTCCTTACTTGATTTCTTCAGGTTTATAAGTAAAACCGTTTATTTCTGTAAAACTAGTTATTGCCACGCGGAGCCTAAGTTTTTGAAATATTGTTCTGGTTGTTGAGTTGAGTTGGGTAAGTAACATTTAACGTCGTTTTCAGCTATGTTTCAATCATATCACGACGGTGCCTACATATGTGCCAGGACACGAGATTGCCCACAGTTCCTATTATCCTGGACACTGATCCGCCCAGCCAGTACAGCACCCGTTCACCCATCCAAGTATTGACCGGACTCAACGTTGTTTAACTTGGGTGAGCTGACGAGAACCGGTGTGCCCAACGTGATACGCCGTACGACTGGTTGTTGGGATATTAATGTCCAAGTTGTGACTATCGCATTGTATAAAAAGTACAACACATATAAGGGAAGTGGGAAGAGGTGCCGACATACTGACAGAGCCGCATGGCTTCACACTATAGTCTTGCGGTTCAATTGGAACTTCTCGAAAAACAAATGTTTGAAAATTCAGTCTCATTTTATGAAAAGACAATATTTAAATCTCACAAACAATATATTCGCATATTTGAAAATTCCAGAAAAATAAGCTTTCCAATAATATATCTTTCTTGATATTGTTCATATAGTTCTTACAATAGAATGACAAATGCCAGTGGGTGTGTGAAAATCCCCCCAGGTGGGGCACAAGCCCTGAGATACTGAAAGCACATCTCTTGAAGGGTAAGAGCTAACATTTCTGAATCTGCAGTACAAATGTATATGCGTGTTAACCAAAATTTTATTGAGCATGGATTTGACCTATATCCCACTGTCAAATTACGGTTATGCTCTTAGCACAATATTTCTAGTTGACTGACCGTGGCCAATTTTCTGAAGGATATGATAAAGTAAGTTACGAGTCTAACCTGGACGCTCATGCTGATCAACCAAGAATATATTGAAGAGGACCAATCTTTCAAATTATACGAACAAATAGCCAGGTTCAAACGATGTTAGCTCAGTATTTCTTGAAACGTTTCAGTGTTTACACCGGGTCTTGTTATTAACCGGTACCTTGAGGGTGAGGGATCTTGACCTACATTTCCACAGTACCTGTACAGTCAAAAAGGACCAAATAAATTTCCATAATATGTCACGAAGGGCATTCCATATGTCACGAAGGACCTTGTCCTTCCGTATGTACATCACACATGAATTTGATGGTGAACCAGTATCATATCGAAGAAACTTAAGTGACGTTGAACTCGTTTTTCAAACTGATTTTAACAGCGCATGACGTCTATATATATGACGTATATTATGACCAAACTTTTCTAATTGAAACCACGCATGCATCTGAATCCCAATAGCCGAGGCCGAGGGGTTCTGGGCTCATTTGGGCCATTTTGTGGAATGTCTGTAGGACTCAATGATTTTTCCCCCTAAAGTGATATGAAACGTTATGCCGTTATTGTTTTAAAATGAATTAATGTTAACTGTTGAAGTTTATCACTGGTGATTTGTTCAAATTTCTGTGCAATTCATTTGAATGTTGTGTGTTGTGTCGTTTGTAAATTCAAGAGCTGTTGATGTAAATAATTATTTCGAATTTTAATGTATGGTTTCAGGAGTTTCTGTTATAAACTTCCGCAATATCGAGCTGAAATTCAACTCTTCTACGTTCAAATTCCGAGAAATGTACTAACGTTCTAGAAAGTTTTGCTTAATCTAATGAATTTTTGGGGCTAAAATTCAGCGAATGATCCCTAAAATTTCAAGATACCTGCTGAATTCCTACGATCTAGAATTAAAGTAATCCTGTACTGAATCTTAGCTGGAATCAAGACAAATCGTTCTGAAAATTCAACATGACGCCTAGTATACATTTTGTACTTACACTGAAATTCAGGCAATCTGGTTACATATATTTACAGTAACTTCATCTCATGTTTAAATTTTGTTTCTCGTGTTTTATCAAATAATTTAGGATGCTATTTTCATTTTTTCGTAGAATATGTAAATATACTGAATAAAACTGTCCATATTCCAAATGTGTCAATTATTTCTTTGAATTTCAGTTTCGAAGTACGACACCAGCTACACACAAACATATCCAATGACGTTCAATGTAACTGAGTATCGGTACGCAGCTGTTAAGCCGGGCACACTACATAATTTTCTTTAACAGATGTCCATGTAACCCTGAGAAGGAGCCATCACAATTTGTACATATTCTAGAACCGTCCGTTCCTTTGACCGTCTGTAGGAGTAACAAGTTTTCTGGGTATTCTTGTATTTACCATATTTATCCCGTGTTGAGGCGTTTACTCCATCAGACGTCCTCTATGCTCATCCATTATCATCAGATGAGTTATTTGTTTGAGCTGATCTCTCATTATAGCTTCCATATGAACTACTGCAGTCAAGGCGCAGCTGCGATACCAAGGCTGTTGTTTCCAATACACAGTATGTGATAACTGTGTCAGAGAGGGTCCTGTATGTTGGCTGTAACAAAGGTTCTGTTGATCGGAATAAGGAGGAACAAGTATTGGTTCCAATCGAAGGATGTCATAACTGTGACAGAAAGGATCATGTATGTTGGCTGTGACAATGCTTGAGAATAAAAAGGTACTAGTATTGGTTCCAATCGAAGGATGTCATATCTCTGACATGAAGAGTCATGTATGTTGGATGTGACAATGTTTGTGTTGATGAGAATAAGAAGGTACAAGTATTGGTTCCAATCGAAGGATGTCATAACTGTGACAGAAAGGATCATGTATGTTGGCTGTGACAATGTTTGTGTTGATGAGTAATAAGAAGGTACTAGTATTGGTTCCAATCGAAGGATGTCATATCTCTGACATGAAGGGGCATGTATGTTGGCTGTGACAATGTTTGTGTTGATGAGAATAAGAAGGTACTAGTATTGGTTCCAATCGAAGGATGTCATAACTGTGACAGAAAGGATCATGTATGTTGGCTGTGACAATGTTTGTGTTGATGAGAATAAGAAGGTACAAGTATTGGTTACATATTCTAGAACCGTCCGTTCCTTTGACCGTCTGTAGGAGTAACAAGTTTTCTGGGTATTCTTGTATTTACCATATTTATCCCGTGTTGAGGCGTTTACTCCATCAGACGTCCTCTATGCTCATCCATTATCATCAGATGAGTTATTTGTTTGAGCTGATCTCTCATTATAGCTTCCATATGAACTACTGCAGTCAAGGCGCAGCTGTGATACCAAGGCTGTTGTTTCCAATACACAGTATGTGATAACTGTGTCAGAGAGGGGCATGTATGTTGGCTGTGACAATGTTTGTGTTGATCGGAATAAGGAGGAACAAGTATTGGTTCCAATCGAAGGATGTCATAACTGTGACAGAAAGGATCATGTATGTTGGCTGTGACAATGCTTGAGAATAAAAAGGTACTAGTATTGGTTCTAATCGAAGGATGTCATATCTCTGACATGAAGAGTCATGTATGTTGGATGTGACCATGTTTGTGTTGATGAGAATAAGAAGGTACAAGTATTGGTTCCAATCGAAGGATGTCATAACTGACAGAAAGGATCATGTATGTTGGCTGTGACTAGGTTTGTGTTGATGAGAATAGGAAGGTACTAGTATTGGTTCCTATCGAAGGATGTCCTAATTGTGACAGAAAGGATCATGTATGTTGGCTGTGACAAGGGTTGTGTTGATCGGAATAGGAAGGTACTAGTATTGGTTTCAATCGAAGGATGTCATAACTGTGACAGAAAGGATCATGTATGTTGGCTGTGACAAGTTTTGTTTTGATCGGAATAAGAAGGTACAAGTATTGGTTCCAAAACAAAGGATGTCATAATTGTGAGAGGAAGAGTCCTGTATGTTGGCTGTAACAAGTGTTTTGCTGATCGGAATAAGAAGGTACTAGTATTAGTTCCAATACGAAGGATGTCATAACTGTGACAGAAAGGGTCATGTATGTTGGCTGTGGCAATGCTTGTGTCGATCGGAATAAGAAGGTACTAGTATTGGTTCCAATCGAAGGATGTCATAACTGTGACAGAAAGGATCATGTATGTTGGCTGTGACAAGTTTTGTTTTGATCGGAATAAGAAGGTACAAGTATTGGTTCCAATACAAAGGATGTCATAACTGTGAGAGGAAGAGTCATGTATGTTGGCTGTGACAAGGTTTGTGTTGATCGTAATATAAAGGAAGGTACTAGTATTGGTTCCAATCGAAGGATGTCTTAACTGACGCGAGGGTCATGTATATTGGCTGTGACAAGGGTTGTGTTGGTCAGAATACGAAGAGACATGAGAAGGATGTTATTGGCTGTTGTAGGGAGGATGTATATTGTCTACATTGTCTTTTCTGTTGACCACCGTCAGAATGTATTTGTCCCGACACGAAGAATGTTATAGACGGAGGCAGGGAGGATGTAGGTCTATAACAAGAGAGTATTCTGTTGACCATAAGAAAATATTTGCCCCAGAAACGAAATAAGTCGTTAAAAGTGACAGGGAAGATTATCAGTTGGCCATGACGACGAGGTATCTGTTCACCACGATCAGAAAGTATATTGTTCCCAAATAGGGAGAGGGATTCTCGTGTGGTGGGATGTATGTTGACTGTGATACGGACGTTTTGTGTTTGCCACAATACGATTTTTGAGATGTATTATTGGCTGTGGCACTCAGGATGTAGGTAGACCGGGGCGTGAAAACAACCTTTTGACCACCCCAATAAGTTATTGGCTTATTAAATGAGTGATAGTTTTGGGAGGTGACAGAAATGATGCTTGTTCACTGGACGTTTTCCGTTAACCATAAAGAAGTATTGGCATCAACATGGAGGATGTCTGTTGGCTGTGGCAAGGAATTTCTCTGCTGTGGAGAAGAAAGTATATGCGAAGGATTATATTGGCCGTGAGAGAGAGAGAGGTTGTCTGTTAGCTTACCAAGGAAGTTGTACTGGCCCCAGTCTAATGCACAATACCAATTAAGGATGTTATTGACTGTGACAGGGAGGTTGCATGTTGGCTGTGAGAAAGGAGTATCCTGTTGACAACGACTGGACATAATTTGTACCATTAGGAAGGACCCTCTTACTGGCTGAGAAGTTAAAGGTTCGTAGGTTCGTCTCTAGGTTGTGGCAAGCGTGGTCCATGTATCTGTTGGTGTAGAAATTTGATCTTGGTTGGCTGATTTGGGGGGGGGGGAATTTGGCTTAATGTCACACTCAAGTTTGTTTCACTCATATGGTGACAGTCAGTTTGGTTGGTGGAGGAAGCCGGAGAACCCGGAGAGAACCACCGGCCTTCGGCAAGTAACTGATAACGTACCGGTTCAGCGGTGTGAGGCTAGTAGCGGTCACCAGCGAGGCGCCTTAGACCACTCGGCCACCGAGGGCCCTGGCTGATTTAGGAAGGTGTATAGAGCTTGACAAGAAAGTTGATCAGACAATACTGGTAATGCAACGTTCCCCATGCGATATACCCGCTAAATATTTGCTGTTGAGGATGGGTGGAGGTGGTGGTGGGATAGAAGATGAGATGTTGTTCGGGTTGGAAGTGAGAATCTGTCCTTGTCGACAGGTGCAAGTGCAACAGGTCTTGCACAAATTTTCATAAGAATGCGAAAGTGTGATTTTGGTGTATGCAGATGCAGAAGTTAGCCGTGACTTAGATCATCGCTTTGAAATATTTGCATCTAATACCGCTCAAGCCGGTGCTAGGTGTCGTGTGGTCATGTCATTCAACATGTCCACATGAACATCACCAATAAAAGCCTGGCTGGGATACACATCACGAACGGGATCACATTGTGACGATTTTATAAATATGCAGTCAGTATATTTGTCTGTGGGATCATATGACTTCTTGTCAGTACTCCGGCATCGTTTCCAGCCACCCTTTTAATGTCGCGTTTAATCGAATTTGGACTAATTTTAGATGATACAAGCTTTGATACAAACTTTTACTACTCTCGTGGAATCCAATGAATTTTTCATAGAAACTGGTAGCACGTTGGTCAATTCAAATTTTCATAAAGAAGTTGTGTATTGTCGTTGGCTTGTGAAGTAAACTGGAAGATTATCCAACCTTTCATTTTAGGCAACCAATCGTAAAATATAAAGTGCTTATTTGCAAGGTGTCTATTGCTGTGTGTCGAAATGTATCGTTGCAGCCTGGAACTGTATCGATCTACACTTGTGCCGACAATAATATTAAGGTTACCAATGGTTTATCAATATACACGGAGGATTCATTTATCACCATATAGCCTGAACAGAAAGCGGGTCAAGCGAGTCGTGTCGTGATTCGGTCCCTCGATATTATAGACCAGACCGGCCGCGGGATAATCTGGTTTTAGCAATTTGAGCGGACATTTTCAGAGATTTATGCGGTCTTATTGCGAACTACACGCGATGCATATCTTCGGGAAAACGGACACATATTCCCGTTATCAGGGTTGAAGTGGCCGAGTCAGGGCAAGTTATTTAATCACAGTGGACAGCAGATGGTTATTAGTACGGCCTGTTTGCGTGTACTGTATCATTAAAAGTTATGGCGAATTTTCATTCCAATTAATGTATAGTCGGATAAATCCATCTTCGGACACAGAGAACCTTGCCAACGCGCCACTCGATATTAAGGAGAAACCCCGTACCGGTGGACCACAGCTGTAACGATAAGTTTTATATGGCTGTATTTGATGTCGCGCTCTGCACTGATTTTCCAAACCTGATAATGTCATCAACCATGATACTGATTTAACAACAGGAATATCACGTTGTGTAGCTGGTATCCTCGTGATAATTGAAAACTGATGACCACTTCTCTCTTTGAGGGAAGGGGCAGGTGTGTGGGTTTATTCCAAATCTGTATTGATCTGGGCCGTAATAGATTCAGGCGAAAAAGGTTTGCTATCTATGGGGAGTTATTTATGTATAGATTTGATGCCTTGTCTGAGCAGGTCGTCTGAAAAAGAAATACTTAAATGGCTACATGGCATCAATTCTATATAGCAAGCGTCAGATCCGACATCGTCCATAAATTAAAGAACTTCCGCCTCAGTAATCGAAAGAGCTATTTTGTATGAAAGTTAGCCCCAATTCCCCAATGTTTACGAAATAAAAATGATAAAAACAGAAGATGACTTCCTATAAGATAGATGGTTTCCTTCATGGCTCACATCGATTTTGTTCAAGACCTTGAACCAACATCGAACTGAGGAAAAAATGACTGACTTGTACATATTCCGATAGGGTATACTGAGTTTTATTTGTTGCAATATTTGTGGATGTGATATAAATGCTTTCCCTCATGTATGGTATCATTGCGTGGGTGGCGTGACGGACGAGACGGTCGTCTGTTGTTGTTGTTGCTCAACCGTGTGGTTTCCAGGTGTGAAAATGAATAGGAACTAAACGTCGTGATTATGTGACGTCTAGCACTGTAATATCACTTGTCTTTATTGCACCATGTAAGCGTTCTGTCTGTGTCTTGTGTGCTATCCTGAGTCTTTTATGGGGTGGATGGAGGGTGTCTGGTTCCATGCTGCTTCAAAAGACGAACGCAACTTGGCTGAGTGGTGCTTAGTTGGTTCGTCGCGATATAGCTGAAATATTGTTGAAAGCGACGTTAAATTCTATTCACTCCCTCACTCACTACTTTATACAGTACACTCCACTCGCACTGATCAATGGGAAAAAACTGTTCTTTAGGTTTCGCGTTTTCTGGCTCAAGGCTTGTAACATTGCCAAACATGACCGTCTCTGGACAATGCTGCCTTCGTGTGTACACCGGATCTGGTCAAATATTGAACTATCGTCTGCGTGTGTGTCAACATGACATACAATAATAGACACAATACTGACTACATTCCTGCAGTATCATTATTGATTCTACATCTCGATACACTGACTGTTGGTGATTGATAAAATCAGAATATCTATATTGACTTACATATTCGTCTGCGTCCCAAGGAGTTACGCCAATACTCTCACAAATCAATAATAGCAGGCGTCAGATATGACATATATACTGATCAGCGATACGGATTTGATATTTTTGGAACATCATGATGTCTTGCCGGCATCATTGAAAACCGTTGACCTCTTCTCTCTTGCAGGAAACAAGCCTATGTTTATGTATACTATGATTGTCTTTTTGAATTTGGTGCTGATACTGTTATATGGAATATGGAATAGGTCTTTGGATTATGGACGACGGCTGAATTATGAATGACGGACTAGACGCTTGTAATTCAATATTCAGCTGTCGTCCATAAAATAATTTCAGCGTCAATAATCGGAAGACCTATTGTAGCGGAAATTTCCAGTACTACATGTGTTAGTATGGAAACTTATTTTTCAATGTCTAGATATGCTGCCACCAGTACCACTAAGGGTGATACGACCTGTATGAACTCTCGTTCCTTATGTGAGACTCGAGCGAGAACTGTTCTACACTGGTTTCTATTATGTACGACCTTGTTTCTTCTTTATGAAACCTTATTGAACCTCTGCTTCAATAGACTTGAACACAAATATAACCAATCTCTCTTCGGGGGTGCCGCTACCAAGGGGGTACGTTTTCGTCGTGTCACCAAGTACTTATACATTCAATCATGACACTTGCTCCATTCGCTGCTGATACTGCTGTGGTGAGGTTTCAACATCTATTGTTGTGGTATTTCATCCAGTCACCATAGTAAATTATATGGTCCCTTGACTTATAATTGTAGCGGAATTGAATAATTCAGTTGCAGTCACTTTTGCAATAGACTATAGTCCAATACCAATGATGAACATCAACAACGGTTTCAAGTTCAACAAATAACATTATAACTGTTTATTCACCTATATACAATTTCTGTTGTATACCAGTTTCATATAGTGCCTATGCTATTCCTTGCATATATGTTTGCACCATGTTGAAAATAAATCTGACATCTCTATAGTTGTTATGGTTGTATTTGCAATGATATGGATCTACACGAGATCCCAGTTCGCTGTGTGCAGAACTTGCACAGAGTACAATACAAATACGTTGTGTGCCGAAATGGTTATGGATACAATGTTGCTGTGCAGAAACGGTTGCACTTGCCGCCGACTCGGGAGACCCAACACTGTATACGGTCTGTGCCAAATCGGTTGCCTGAGCAGATTTGGTTGTGCTGGCTTAAATTCTGCTATAACCGCTTTGCGTGCCAAAACTGTTTATTTTCCTTACTTACTAGAACTAACTTTCATGATTATTCACTGTTTATGACTTTTGCTCAACGAAGTTATCCTTAGAAGTTCAGCTCAACTGTCGCGGTATGGCTTCCTGCCGCTCTCAGCAGAGTGCACTGAAATAACCTGGCTCCGCACAGCAAGTGGGATTTCCCAGGTTAAGCTCAGCAAATGGGAATTGCCATGTTAAGCAGAACAGGATTTCTAGATGGTGTACAGCTCTTCTTGCAGCGCTAATTCTGCGGAAAATCTTGCTATTTATTTAGGTTGAATAGTATAAACATCTATCCTTCAAGTTGGTTGTTTTTACGATAGCAACTACGGTTTTATTTTAGCTGTTGGAGAGAACTTGTATGTCCGGCTCTGAGAGCATCACCAAGTGTACTGTGCGAAAACGGCTGTATTTATAGATTTCTGACAAAGCAGGCGGAGCCTAAAATACTACACGAAATGAGACGATCTGATTGGCCGAGAGCCGAAGTTTTGGCTACTGTCAATCACAATTGTACACAGAACGGCTGAGAAATACGAAATGGGGAAATATTTCCATACCCCATACAATTTTATAACTAAATAATTTCCGTATAATTATTTCATGTTTCTGACTGAACTTATGTGAGAAATATACCCAAAGATCTGAAGTTTGTATTGTATGTTTAAATTCAACTTCGTCCATCGCTAATTTATGAAACGAGGTCGGGAAACACTGTCAAACTTCCCCGCCAAGTTCCCGCTCCATCCTCAAACAGCGTGTTCGCAACGAAAACATATCGGTGTTCCGTGCGATAAAACAGAAGAATGGAGATGCCATCTGAACGATTAATAACCGCATGGTAAGCGTAATACTATCAATTTCCAAGTTATAATGTCCCAGACGCTAACTCGTCCGACAAACATAGTTTCTGACCGAAAATCCTATAACTTGACAACAACAACACATACATGCAGTGAAAACTGGCGGCAAATCAGGTTGTCAAGAATTCTGATAAACTTCTGAAATCTATAGCGCTTAAATTACTACCGTACGTATTATGAGCTGACACTTCGCCATAATAAACTTGAATCTATTGTGCAAACATAGATAAGTAGGAATTTGCATGAAATTACGTGTAAGAGATGAAACTCACGGATTTCCGACTCTGGGGGTAAATTTCTCAACAGGCCAAATTTCATCACACAGACGATGTATGCGTGAGGCTCTCGACGGTCTAATGTTTATGTTTTGGCGCTGAAATCGAGGCTCAAGAATGTGGGTCGCTTTATCCAAACATAGATCTTTAAAACACATTACTGGCGAATTTTCGCCACACTACCCCCTCCCAATACTTGTTCGTCCCCGAACAAGGGATAACTTGGCTTATGGAGATTTCATGCAATATCCTTCACAAGTTTTCATAGACGGTTTCAATTCTTTTTCTGTACTCCTACTCGAAACTGGTATTTACAATTTTCTCTCACAAATGTATTGCTTCTTTGTTTAGCAATCACAGAACAAACTGGATACCCAGATTAAACAGGTAAAGTAACTTTAACACTGTCCAACGTTAACTGTATCATGCAAAGAACATAACGGTTCATGTAAGTGTTCATACAGTCCAAATGTTTTCTTCGGGCAGGTCATAATGTCCATTGCCTTTTCTGATTTGAACTTATTAATTAACAGTCCAAGGTTTCTTTTATCTGTATTCACATACCTATCATTTTCAGACTGATCTCAGCTTATAAAATCATACTGATCTTGTTAAATTGAGGTTGCCCTTGAATAATTATCTCCTTTCAGATCAACAAAGTTCATTAAGTCCTTCTGTAATCAATGTCACTGTTGCATTAAGCTCTCAGTACATGTATATACTTGAAACATAAAGAAAAGTAATTATGCTGAAATATTTCAGGTGTCCCTTAAGATTTTGCATTTTGTTTAGTTTTCTAGATTTTCGACCGAAACACTGAACTACTGAAAAATTATTTCTTAAATCTTCTCATCTGTTCCAGGTTGAGTTGATGGAAGGACCAGTTCCTCTACCTAGGGCTGGATGGTGGTTTCTTCACTGTTGATTCTTCTGGGGGCAAGCTCAGAATCTGCCTGGTGATCGAAAGGTATCTCCAACATTGCTTCTTCTTCATATGGTTATCTCAAAGGTGATGCGACTCCAGACTCGAATGTTAAGTTTTACTCATTTTGCTCTTCCCAAGTCTACATCAGACTGAGCAAATAATTCTAAGCAACCACTTTACCAAACATTGGCTAGCTGGATCTATATCCCACGTATAATGGTACTTCCTTAAGTACAGCGACTCCAAATCTGGTAATGTTACTTCAAACTTACATCACAGAATTTTGACAGAAACAGTTTCCTCTTTACTAGCTTCAAGGACCTCTTTAGTTTCTTCAACAACTACTGCAATGTTTAACTCAGGACTAAGCCCAGCGCTTTTAGTCCCTGCGATGTCGCACCCATATATGAATCCCAATGACTACAACTCGCGTTCTGTATCAACCAAAATTATCCGCACCTCATTCAACGTTTTTCGGTTTTCCCTATAAAGGTTCGCATATGGCCCATTTACCCAGGATGCTGCTTCCCAGTTCAGGTTGACTAGCAACAATCTTTTGCGTCCCTGGCGGAAGAATGGTCGTCTCCGAAACTACAAGACGACAGCAAAACTGGTGCCCATGACATAGAATTTGTTGACCGTTACATGTCAAGCAGTTTCCATTTAGATGAATTTCACAGTCATTCTTCATTAGAAAGTCTATTCCCAGGATCCTATGTAGTTGTATGTTAGTTACATGTATACCATAACTGATTGGTTAGTATCCATTTCACAGATTCCACGGATACTCAATAATGTCTGATTAACTGTCATCAACTGCATGGACGTTGTCTGTGTTACAGGTCGACTTTTCCTGCAGTATACGGTTGTATACACACTCAAATAAAATTGTAACTCAAGATCAAAATTTATCAATAACAAATACGGTTTCTGTTTCGGCCTGGAACATAGTCATCCGCTTCCTGGTGGTTCTAACCCTACCTTTCATACAGCTTCGTTATCCTGTCTATGTTGTTGCTGACGGTTTTACATAGGTGAAACACGTTATTTCTGACGAATAGCTGTTTGTCCCATCTTCATCTGTTTCATGGAGCTTCCTTGGACCTACAACCGATCCTTGCCCTTTTGGGCCGGTTGTATCGCGTTTTCCGATTTACGTTGTGCAATTTATAGCTGATATGTTTCAATCCACGCCAGAACAATCGTGGATCACGTGTCCTCTCCTGACACCTTCAACATTCGATACTAGAATGACTTTTAACCTTTGAGCTTGTGTTTTGACATATCCGTATGATACCCTATTAACACATTCTTTGTTTTTCACTTCCAGGGAAGATTTGATCATCGATTCATCATTGCAGTGTGTGACATCTGCACGCCTGCTGAACTTGTCTGTAACACCAGGGTTGCCATGGTTACACTGTGCATCTACCTGCCTGTAACCGTTGATCTCCAGTGCAAAAGTTGCAACCGCTGATGATTTGACTGGTTGGATATCTGTATACTAGAGTATCCAAGTTTTCTATAGCATTGAAGAAGGATATAATTGTCAACCATTTAAGATGTGGAGTGTCCATACCAGGATGTCGAATGAAAGTGGCCAACTCTCTTATCGCCTGTCCCTGTTCGCGTAGATGCTCCTCACTTGTGTTGATGTTCCCTCAGCTTTGCTAAACCTGTGAACTTGATCTCGCACCATAAATCTAGTTCCCAGAACTTCTATCAACTTGGTTGAAATCTTGAAATTTGTTCATCGGAGTTGCTCGCTTCGCAGCCCTGTCTACCTGTCCGAGTTGTGGATGTACATCTGTTTATTTAGGATTTGGTCTGCAGTTATTCCTTCCATGAACTGTCACTATAACCTATGGGGTATTCATTTCCTCTGACGACGATTTGCGCCTTACACGTGAGTTACGTCGTCTAGCCAACTCACGCGGGGGATGTTCTCAAAGCCGGAATGCTGACTACCTCATCTTCCAACTACTGTTGATGTGATGGATGAAATTACACTTCGGGATGACTGTCCCTCATTAATGCTGATGTCCGGATCTCTCTGCATTTTTCGTCGGGATGTATTTAACAGTTCAGCAAGGCTTAATGACAGTTTATGTACTTATGACACCAAGTACTGTAGAAACAATACTAATCCCACCGCTGCCACCAATTGTAGCGGAAATTTCCAGTACTACATGTGTTAGTATGGAAACTTATTTTTCAATGTCTAGATATGCT